>JAEQBH010008902.1:0-128994 GCA_016808115.1 Tetrastigma voinierianum | reverse complement strand
GGTTTGTTTATTAGCCCATATTGAGCTAATTTTAGGTGTTATTGCTATGAATGAATAACATATTGCTTTGTGTAAATTTCGTTAATATATGCATGCTTGATAATATTAACATGAATTATTGTGAAATGGCATATTGCATTTCATATGCATTGGGGCAACCTAGAACAGCAGGTATGAGTGCATGACATGAAAAACATGGTTGTCAAATGAATTTCATGGGAAGATTTTTTGAAGAATTGCCTTGGAGAGTTGTCCAACAGTACATATTGGAGGATGACCCATGATTGTTTCGGAGAGTTATCTAGCAATTCACCTTGTAGGGTTGTCCAATAGAATTTTATCAGAATATTGGTATTATGTTTTCAGGAACAAAAACCTTTTTGTTTTGAAAATAGTGTTTTCTCACACTTGGCTTAGGCATGCGTGAGGGAGTCAGTGAGGGCTCGAGAAGTGGGAAAGGGTGAGTCACATTCTCATCCATAACATGTAGACATTCGAGTAGGAATCATGAATTCATGAATGTGTATGTTTGCCATTGCGCCAGACATTTTAGGTGGTCGATAACCCAGTAGGAAAATTCAACCTAAGAGATTGCTCGCCCCAGTCGTGGGATCCCCTTTTCAGGTATAGGGAGTATTTAGGAAGACGGCGCTCACTAGAGGCTGCTTTTGAGAAGAAAACCAACATGTGGCTTTGATTATGTATTTTTGTAAAACATGTACGAAACATTATGATCGATGCATGTTTGTATAGGAGTGTATTAACTCTTGAAACTATTGTAATATAGTTGGTTATATTTTGGTGAGTATGGATGTATGGGCCCAACGTGGCCATTTGTACATATGTTTGAGTCTCGGGTAGAGAGACACTCACTTTGTGGCATTGAGACACTCAATGGCTACATTTATTCCGCAAGTTGACGGGTTGTCAATGATCCCCCGGGTTTTGAGGCGTCATAGAAACTATGTTGCAACATAGAAAACTATGTCGCGATAGAAAAAACTATGTCGTGACATAGAAAACCGTGTTGCGACATAAACACTGGAAAAAACCAAAAAAGGCCGAAAATGGATATTTTGGTTTGCTTTCAACCTATTTCACCCTAAGTTGCCGTACTCATTTTTAGGTTTTAGGGCAATGGGAAGGTGGGAGAACACCTCTCATGGGGTTTCTCTCTCTAAACTACCCATTTTTTTTTTAGTTTTTTTACTGATTTTGATTTTTAATAGATGCAAAAGTAGTTTTAGAGCAGATTTTGTTTTACATTGAAGAGATTTGTGTTATGTAATAAATTCATATTTCATTCTTTTGTTCGGATAAAAGTGAAACTAAAATATGGATTTTTCTCTCACTCCTTGTCTCTTAATTTCTTTCTTCATGTTCTTTCTTTTTGTTTGATTGGTGATGATTGGAATCTAGTAATGGAACATTAAACATCCTCTAGAAATTGAGATTAATTGTTGAGCATTGGTCTGCGAGATTCTCGATTATTTTATGGAGTTTAGGCGAATTTATATAATTAGTCTTATTCCTTATAATTATTTGTTCGGAATATTAGTAGGCTTATCTTGAAGTATATCTTTGCTTTGATTTTCAGGAGGGCCTTTGAGTGACATAAAGATGGAGATTCCTGGGAGTAAAGAACAGTAACTTGGGGGTATGTTAGACCAATTTTATTGAACTAATGAACTCTGAAAGATTACTTTGATATATCACTAATTTACTCATGGTGTGAGGATTAATTAGATGATGTCGATTTAATGTTTAGAAGGTCTCACCTCAAATTGATAGAATGATCTTGATCAGTGTTAGCAATGGTTAATCAAGGAGATAGAAAGTTTTATTAGATTTAAGGACAGAGATACCAATTAGATTGGAGAAGACTTGCATAATCGTGTTTATGAGGCGAGAATTCTTCGGTCTTAGAAATGGTTGTGAAGTATTGGAAAAATCAAATCTTAAGGGTCCAGATTCTACAAGTAGCTATTTAGACCCATTTGTTTGAAAAGGAACATGGATACCACAATTAGTGAAATGTATGGTATATGGAGAAATCGAGCAATACTACATTGCTTCTTGAATGAATCCGATTATTCAGCCATAAATGTTGCACTTTCAAGAAATGCAAATTGTTTTGTAAATAATTATCCCCATCCTTAGTGCCTCTTTTCGTATTGCCTTTTAAGAATTAAATAGTTGTTATTTGGTAGATTTGGGATTAGTTTTAAATCAATTTTATTTCAATTAAATTGATTTATTCCACATCCTATTTGGTGCTTTAAATAGTAAGAAGCGCTATGTCGGGGTGATCGGAATTCGATTAGAGAGAACCTACAATCCTCGGTAGTGCGATATCACGGACTTTAGAGTCCACTTTATTACTTGTATGACCCATGCACTTGCGGAAAGGGTTTGAGTGTTGGTAATACTTTTCATTTCAGTTTTTGAGTATACTTACTTTTGTTTCAAATCAGTTTTTGAGTATTTATCACATTCACTCCTTGGCCGTACCATATATACATCATTTGGTCTAAACAAGTTTTTGGTGCCTTTACTGGGGATTAGGTAATAGTCCTTTGGTAAGAGTAGCATAAATTTGTATCTACTCAGTTTTGGTCAATCAAGTTTTTGGCGCCGTTGTCGGGGATTGGAGTGGTTCACTTTCTCTCAGTGGAAGTTGAGATTTTTGAAGAACCTTGGGTGATTTGCTAATTTAGGCAATTTGCAATTTTTGTTTCTAGTTTGGTTGATTTGTTTCTTAGTTAATTTTTTTATTAGTATTTTATATTTTATTTTCTTTGTTTTCTTCTTATTTGTTGGTTCCATGAGGTATTTCAAGAGAAAATAGACTTGCCTCCATAGAAGCTAAACTTGACTTCCTTATTCATCAATTTGGAACCAGAATTCCTGATGACTCACTCATGGAACAAGGAGTATTGCCTTATCAGAGTTCAAACCACATTTCGGGAAGAAGAACTGTATCTTATTAAGGAGTAGATTTTTATCTACATGGATGGGAACAAGAAGATGATTAGTCTTCATGAGCAGAAATTTCCAAATTTAGATGCCTTCCAAGTCAACACTAGTTTAGATTGAAAAATGTAGAAGCTCAAATAGGACACTTGGTCCAAGCATTCAAGGAAAAATTCTCTAGGACCTCTCCTAGTAACACTTTGCCAAATCCCAATGAATGCATTGATACTCCTTTGAGCAGTGTGCAGAAATTTCCTATCCTGAATTTTGTGGAAGAAGGTGAAAATGAGTTGGAAATTGAAAAGGCACTCTAAGTAACAGAGAATGAAAAGTCATTAGTGGATAAATTGAAATTTGAAGAAGAAAGTCAGTGATGGCTGGTAAGCGTCTTGGTGAAGATTGACACATTTACCTTCCCCATGGATTTTGTGGCTTGAGGCATTGAAGGGGATCTAAAAAATTTGAAGATATTAAAAAGACCACTTCCTTCCTCCCGAAGCGAGCAATGAATTGACATCAACAAGAAAGAACCATGTGCAGAAAATTCTGCAGCTTGCTTCCATCAAAAGGGCACATGTTTGAACAGTCCCCCTTGAGCATAAATGTGTTTCCATCTGCATCACATAAAGGGGACTGTTTTGAAGAAATTGTGGCTGAACCACCAGCTACAATTAAAGGGGATTATGAGTTTCTTTCCCCTCTTCAAAATCTAGAAGAAATCATTCTTGAGCTGAGTGGTTATGAAGAGGAAGTGTTGTCCAAGGTGGATGAATGGCCAAATGGAAGTACTAGTACTTTTTCAATGAGTCTAGCTGGACTCTAAAAACGGAGCAGCTTCTTGGGAGGCAACCCAAGCTAAGTAATAAGGATTCTATCCACTCTCTTTTCCTTTTTCTATTTTTAGATATTTTATTTGTTGCTGTTTTTTTACTCTTTGGGATAGAAATTCCAGCCTTGTTTCTTTGTTTGTTAGTGTTTTCGGAATAAAATGTAAGTTTGAAGCTCAACATGTTGTCATGACTGGATTTGCAAGAGCAAGACTATATAAAGGGGCAGCATACTAATGTGAGGTCTAAAATCTTCAGGTTTCTATTCAAAGTGGCCAAGACTAGAAAGGGGAGTTCAGTTTTCCCAACTCTATGTATTACCCTTTTACTTTATTGCTTCATTTTGCTCATTGCTAGACATTTAAGACAATGTTCATCTCAAAGTAAATGGGTGTTTATTTTTAGTTAGTTTATCATGTCACACCCCAAATGTTGCACATGATAACTTTGAGGATGAAATTTTCTGGTGCTTTTATGGATAATGACTTTGTTTGATGCTTTCTCACCCACATGCTAATTTTAGTTTATTTTGTTAGTTAGGAGGTTTTTTTTTTTTTTTAGTTAATTGAGTTTTGTTTGGGTAGTTGTGATGTTAATGAAGATCATAATTGAACCTTGAGATATGGACATTATTTAAGATAATAGGACTTAATGCTAATGAGTTATCTCTCTAATAGGCTATTTTAGACGTGGTTTCTCAAAATCCATGCACTTGGTCACTAAAGTACCATTGAAAAGTAGTTTTGCTTGGAGGTTGAAAGGTTTATGAGAATCCATCTATGTTTGATCTCCATAGGTTCTAGAACTTGTTCTGTATTATCGCAGGCGTCCTAAGCAACACAATAATTGAAAAATGATATAGGCCATCCTTGGAAAGATTGTGCCTTTCCAAGCTAGCCCTATTAATGCATATGCATATTCCTCTAGTCTCTAAGTCTTGGGCCTTAAGAGCTAAAATTCTCTTTATAAGAACCAAGTTTAAAGCCAATAACCTTCCTATACATCACTATCTCATTAAGACCAGCTCACCCATAACATGAGGATTTGAACATAATTGAGAAATGTGGTGAGGAGCAAGTTTAGGGAGTTATTTTTCATGGAAAAATAACTCCAAATTGAACGAAATGAGTTAAGATTGAAATCAAAAGAGGTTGGTAAAAAGGAAGGAGAAAATAAAAAGAAAAAAAATATAAAAATATCAAGTATAAAAAAGAAACAAAAAAAACAATAAAATGTCAAGGAGGAGTAGGTCTAGCCTCGTGCCTTCCTTCCACAAGTAAAGTAATCTAAGGGTGTCTCGGCTTACTAGTACCTAAGGCCAATTGGTCTGGGAGCTACTGATTAAAGCTTGCTAAGGGTTGGTAGAAAGCTTAAGGAGTGTTTTGACATTGTACCACTCTAATAACCTTGTCTTAAAGAAAAAGGCTTCTTGGTGTTTGTTGAAAGAATGCAAAATTTTTTAATGTGATATGAGGAAGTAAGGAGTATTGCCTAATGATTTGGGGTGTAGGGAGTGTCATTGTCGTGATGGTAAAATCGAGGATGGAGTACGGGAGCTGTCAATGCGAGAGAAAAATATGTATGTTTGGGTAAGAGTTTTAGCCTAAATGACTGTAACACCCCTTACACAAGCCTTACACATTACCAAGCTTATAAAAACCTACTTGATCTTGAGAGTTGTGTGTGTCTACATTAGTGGAGAGTGATAAGAACAACAAGCTTATGGAACTAAATAAATTATCTTAGGAATCCGCGTACGTATCTTAATTCTCATAAACTCATCTAGCTTGTAATTGTTTGGATGAGGGGGAAGACCACACACACACACACACACACTAGTGAGAACCATGATCTAAATTTGTCTATCATGAGATTAATTCACTATTAAAATGAATAAATTATCTTGATCATATTCCCTATACTCCTTGTAAGGGTAATTCTTGAGACACATATCACATACCCCTTGGCAACTTGATTACTCAGTTTTGGTTAAATAAAAAGGGTGAAATAAACTCTTATCTTCATTTGCTTGGGGACAAGTAACTTCTTTCTTTTCTTTGCTTGGGGACAAGCAAAACTTAAAGTTTGGGGGTGTTTAATAAGTGTAAAACTCATTTATGTTTTGAGTTCATTTCACATGCTATTTTGAGAATTTTATATCCATATTCATGTAAAACTCATAACATTTCCTCTAAACCCAGCTGGGATTTTTGATGGAAAGCAAGTGATTTAGTAAGAAAATATGCAAAATGTTTTCAAAAAGAGAGTTAACCGGATGTCTCACAGTGCGTCATTGAAAAGATAAATTTTTATTTATCATCTGGAGCATCAAATGGTTCAACTCTACCATTCTTACATTCTACATTCAAAGGCTTTCCACTTGACACTTCTGCGCCCAAATGCGAGGTTAAAACAAAGTTATGGTCCCGAGCAAGTTGAATGAGATTGTTTTGTCGCCGCAATGAGAAAAACTATATTTGAGACACAGAAAACTATGTCGTGACATAGAAAACTATGTCGCGACATAGTTTTCTACTGCAACAGAGAAACTATATCGCAACATAGAAAACTATGTAGCGACACTTAGTTTTGTTGCAACATAAACCTATGTCGCGACAAAAAAACCATATCGCGACATGAAAGTATCTTCTGCGACATAGCGGTGGAAAAAAGCGAAAAAGGATGAAAATGGATATTTTGGTTTGTTTTCAAGCCCATGTCACTCTAGGATTATAAATACTCTTTTTTTTAGGTTTTTAGGGAACGGGGAAGGTGGGAGAACACCTCTCATGGGGTTTCTCTCTCTAAACTACCCATTTTTTCTTAGTTTTACTGTAGATTTTGATTTTTAATAGATCTTAGAGTAGTTTTAGAGCAGATTTTTATTTCTATTGAAGAGATTTCGATGCTGTATAACAGAGATTCAAATTCATTCTTTGTTGAATAAAGGTGAAACTAAAATCTGGATTTTCTCTCCTCCTTGTCTCTTGATTTCTTTCTTCATGTTCTTTCTTTTGTTTGATTTGTGATGATTGGAATCGATGTGGAACATTAAACACCCCACAGGGGTGGGGATTAGTATTGAACATTGATTTGTAGATTCTCGATTATTTTGTGGGTTTGAAAGACTGAATTTATATAATTGTTATTGTTCATATAATTAGTTGTTCGGAATATTAGTAAGCTTATATGCCCAAAAAGAGTTGTATCTTTGCCTGCGGTTACCAGGCCCTGGTGACCACAGGAGATGGAGATTCTTGAGAGTAAAGAGCAATAACTTGGGGGTATGTTAGACTAATATTATGGAACTAATGAACTCTAAAAGATTACTTTGATAAATCACTAATTTACTCATGGTGTGAGGATTAATTAGATGATGTATCAGTTTAATGTTTAGAGGTCTCACCTCAAATTGATGGAATGATCTTGATCCTGTGTTAGCAATGATCTAATCAAGGAGATAGAAAATTTTATTAGATTTAAGGGCGAGATACTAATTAGATTGGAGAAAGCTTGCATAATCCTGTCTATGGGGGCAAGAATTATTGTAGTCTAAATGGTTACAATGAGTATTGGAAAATAAAAACAATCAAATCTTAAAGAGGGTCAGATTCTACAAGTAGCTATTTAGACCCATTGTCTAAAAGGAACATGGATCTCTAATTAGTGAAATGTATGGTATATGGAGAAATCAAAGCAATACTACATTGCTCTTGGACAAATCCAGCATTCAACTCACAAATGTTGCACTTTCAAGGAAATGCAAATTGTTTGTAAATAATTATCTTCCATCCCTAGTGCCTCTTTTCATACCTTTTTAGAATTAAGTAGTTGTTTATTTGGTAGATTTTAGGATTAGTTTTAAATCAGTTTTTATTTCAATTAAATTGATTTTATTCCACATCCTATTTGGTCACCTAAATAGTAAAGAGCCCTTGTAATCGGGGTGATCAAATTCCAATTAGAGAGAACCTGCAATCCTCGTGGGTATGATATCCGGACTTTTAGAGTCCACTTTATTACTTGTATGACCCATGCACTTGCGGAAAGGGGTTGAGTGTTGGTAATACTTTTCATTTCAGTTTTTGAGTACACTTACTTTTGTTTCAAAATCAGTTTTTGAGTATTTACCACATTCACTCCCTTGGCCATATTTTCATCTCCATATCATTTAGTGGAAACAAGTTTTGGTGCCTTTACTTCAGGGATTAGGTAATGATCGCTGGTAAGAGTAGCATAAATTGTATCTACTCAATTTTGGTCAATCGATGACCCCGATACCGACTTTGAACCATGATTGGTGGAATCGGATATTTCATGACCAGATCTTTGAGAACAAAGGAGTGGGCATTCGGGATCCCCAAGAAAAAGTTAGATTTAATACCAATTCTTATCTTTATCAATCACGCATGGCCAATTGGAGGGCATTATGGTGATTTTTGAATCTCATACGAAACATACAAAATATAAGCGTAGGCGTGCAGTAATGTGTTTCCAAACTAGAATGACTTGTAAGATCAAACCTGTCGGGCTATCTAGGTTCCCTAGTTCCCTTGATAATTCCCTAGAATGAAAATGGAAAACGTCGTATGAATTAAAATATTGCATGAATTAATTGATGAAAAAAAGTGTTAGATTTCCTTATGAATAAATGAGATAGCACGGTCTTGAAAGTTGACAGACTTGAATAGGACTTGCAACCAGAATGTTGGAATTGTTTAAACATTGGATTTCATTGTGAAAACAGTAATGTGTTGGAAAAATGATAAATCTTGAATAGAACTTGCAGCTAGAATCTTTGGAATTGCTAGATAAAATATTGGATTTCACTACCAATGAATGAAATAACAATGCTTTGGAAATTTATCAAAAACCTACCTAACACTAGGAATTAGAATGCTGAAATTGTTGACAAGCTATGATTTGATGAAGTAGATTGACATTAAATTGATTGATTTGTTGAGTTGTTGATTGATTGGTTGCTTCTTCTACTCTATTTATAGACGCAGACGATTTGCTGTCTAAGTTTTAATTTCTCCACTCTAAAGCTTCGGGTAACTACCCATGTCTTCCATTAAAGAAGTATGTTCCTCAAGAACTCATCCACATCTCCATTATGGAGTCTTGTTCCTCAAGAAAATTCTACATCAGCACATAACTACCCCACTTTTGACATTTGATAAAACATTCGTTTGACTTCCTAAAATTTTAAAATTTTCATAAGTACCCCTGGACTTCTTCTATGAGCTTGTACCAATGGATCTAGGCCCCTTTCTGCCTAGTTTTTTTGTTCTGGCTTGGGCTTGAGCCTAACCCATTAAGTCAGGCCAAATTTCAATTTTAGGCGCAAACAGAAAGTGTGACTCCCTCCTAACACTAAGAATTAGAATGCTGGGAAATTATTTGAAAAGCTATATATGATTTGATGAAATAAATTGACATTAAATTGATTGATTTGTTGAGTTGTTGATTGATTGGTTGGTTCTTCTTCTACTCTATTTATAGGCGTGAAGCGATTTGTTGTCAAGTCTTATTCCCCACTCTCTCCACTTTCTGAAGTAACTACCCATGTCTTCCATTAAAAGCTTGTTCTCAGAACTCATGCACATCTCCCGTTATGAGTCTTGTTCCTCGAAAATTCTACATTAGCACACTACCCACTTTGATATTTGATAAAATCTTCATTTGACTTCCTAAAATTTTAAAATTTCCGCAGTACCTCTGGACTTCTTCTATGGGCTTGTACAGTGGATGCTGAGCCCCTTTCTACCTGAACTCTTATTCATGGAGGCTTGGGCTTGGGCTGTTCATTCAGGATCGAGATCAAATTTCAATTTTTGGTTTTGACAATTGTTGCCCCCCCTCCTAACACTAGGAATTAGAATGTTGAAATTGTTGAAAAGCTATGATTTGATGAAGTAAATTGACATTAAATTGATTGATTTGTTGAGTTGTTGATTGATTGGTTGGTTGCTTCTTCTACTCTATTTATAGACGTAGACGATTTGCTGTCCAAGTCTTAATTTCTCCACTCTCCACTTTAAGAGTAACTACCCATGTCTTCCATTAAAAAAGCTTGTTTCTGAAGAACTCATCCACATCTCCATTATGAAGTCTTGTTACCAGAAAATTCTACATTGGCATACATATACCCCACTTTTGATATTTGATAAAATCTTGATTTGACTTCTAAATTTAAAATTTTCATAAGTACCCACTGGACTTCTTCTATGGGCTTGTATCAATGGATCTGGCCCCTTTCTGCCTGAACTCTTATTCATGGGCTTGGGCCAGGCCTAACTCATTGAGATGGGCAAAATTTCAATTTTGGTGCGAAATAGTGTGGTGCTTAGGATCATTGTGGCCCCCAGGCCATATTGTATGTATTAAAGCCCCCAAAAAAAAATTCTTCTGAGCTTATTTCTAACCATGAGACCCAAAATTAAGCTTTTGACCCATGATGTAGAGTTTCGACGGCAAGAACGAGCCAAGTCGGATCAAATAAAGCAACTATTGATTTCCCAAGAAAAATTTTCCCCCATCATCAGGTTTAAACCTCTAACTTTTGTTTTTCCTCCAACAAAGGATATTCTCCCTCTAAAGAATAACCATCTGACTTCTTCTCCAAGCAACTTAATATCACCTTCTTTTCTTCCCAAAATTAATTTATTTTCACTTTCTAAAACAACCCCCTCTTGTTTGGAGAAAGGAGACTTTTTTAATTTACCTTTTTTATCTTCTTCTTCTTCCTTCCAAGCTGTCACTGTCTCTTCCATCATTGACACTGCTTCCATCGCTATCGTCGACAACATCGACATAATGATCACCTTCGACGCTCCCACGAACACTATTGTTTCGTCTTTCCCCCTTGATGAACAAGCCATCAATTTTGTTGTTGACACCGCTTCTCCAGTAGCCTTTGCGGGGGGCCACCGACAATGATAGTCTGCGCTTCGTCCGTTGATGCGCGTGCTCCAGAAGCCAACGCCACTAGAGTTATCGGTGTCATCGTCGAGGCTGTCGCAAATTTTCTGAGGTGCAGAACTCAAAAACATTCATGAATACACCTTCAAAAAAATAAAAATAAAAAACTCTTTGATGTCGTTTGGCTATCTTGAACCTTTTCTAGGGTGTATATTTTGAAAATAATCATGAGTACACCCTTAAAAAAATTTATTTGAAGCTATTCGGCTTGTTTTGAAAATTTTCTTAGGTGTAGACTCTTAAAGGAGTTATGAATACATCTTCAAAAAAAATTCTTTGAAGTCGTTTGGCTATTTCAAACCTTTTCCGGGGTGTATATTTTGACAATAATCATGTATAAAGCTTTTCGGCTTGTTTCGAAAATTTTCTTGGGTGTAGACTCTGAAAAGAGTCATGAATACACCTTAAAAAAATATATATTCTTTGAAGTTGTTTGGATTTTTCAAAAAATTTATGAGGTGCATAACTAAATATATATATATATATATATATATATATATATTCATGAATACACCTTCGAAAAAAAAATCTTTGAAGATGTTTGACTTGTTTAAAATTTTTTCTTAGGTGCAAATTCTGAAAACAGTCTTGAATACACCTTAAAAAAATATATATATATTTGATGTTGTTTGCTTATTTCAAAAATGTTCTTAAGTGCATATTGAATGATTTTTTATAACCTCGAGTTGAGTGACCTTTCACCTGGACTTGATCTTTTTCTTTAGCAGATTATAGGTCGTTCATTGCCAAAGAATTTCACTTTGTATACTGGTGAAAACGACTTAAAGATAGCTCTTTGCCAGATAGACTTTTGCCTTGTTGAACATTTCTCGGCTTTATAGCCTAAGATTTAAACCTTGGTCATTAGTGTAACTTTCTTGTGTTTATTTTCTTAGGAGCTTCTTATGCTTGTTCAATGGCTTCCAACCCATTCCCATCTTCATTAGTGCTCATTTTTCATTGACTTGTGCTTTTGTAATCCATAGCCTATGATGACAAATGATTGTCCTAAGGATCTTATGATGTACTTTCCTACCCTTGTTAGGTGGCCATTAACTTACCATTTTTACTTGGTGGAAAGTGGAGAATTTGAATGTATTCTTGAGATGTTGTTGGAGACTCATTGAGCACTACACTGCAGGTACACTTCCAGCCATGACATTGCATTAGTAGATCAAGGTGACTCTCGCCTACCCAGCACGATGTTTGTTGATTGCTGGATTTCTTGTGGAAAAATCATCGAACACTAGCACATGTACACTTACAGCCATGACATTGCATTAGTGGATCAAGGTGGCTCTAAGCCTACCTTTTGATGTATGTTGATGCTTGTGGAATGAATTGTGGAAAAATCATTGAACGCAAACACACGTGCACTTCAACCATGACATTGCATTAGCGGATCAAGGTGGCACTAGGCTTACCTTTAGATGTGTGTTGATGTTTTTAGAATGATGTTGTAACTTTATTTTTTCTTAAAAGAGGTCCTTAGACCTACTTTCTTTGAGAATATATACTGCATATATCAAGTACAAGTACATCATTGGAGAGATTCGAAAACAATGGCTACAAAGCCTATTGATATATTGAACAAGTATGTTGTTGGGAAAATTTATATATTTGAGAAACAGTGGCTAAAAGTCTACTTTTCTCCAAAATATAGAATAGAACAAAATACTATGTTAGAGAACTTGAATGCTTGAGAAATAGTGGCTAAAAAGCCTACTTTATTCCAAAACATAAGACAATCCCCTAACATTACCCCTTTAAAGGTCGTGGAATTGGCCTAATTGTTTTGGAAATTTGCCCTAATTTCCCACATGGCGAAGTACTTCTTCAAGTATTTCCCATTGATGAACCTCTTGTGTGGATCTCCTTGTAGGTTTTTCCTAGCGTTATACATTCGGTGGTAGCGGTACGCAGAAAGGTTCCTCCCAGTTTGCCCAATTCTTTGTCTTTAGAACCAATTGGCAATATAATCTTCCATACAAGTTCTCCTACTTCAAAGTTTTTACTCTTGATTCTCTTGTTATAAGTTTAATCCACTTTATTTTTATGAATGAACATGAAATTGAAGGCTTGTATTCTTATGTCATACGTTGATTCGGTTCATCATCATGGCCTCATTGTACTCTTGAGGAGTAAGACCATTTTACTTGAAAAATATTGGAAGGCACCACTACTTCCATTGGGAGCATTGCATCTTGTCCATAGGTCAGAAAAAGGACTTATCCTTGTAGAGATTCTTATGGAAGTCTATGGGCCCTTGATATCTCGATAATGCCAATATTTGGGGATTCTCCTCGGAGGCATTTCGGACTTCCTTTATCAACACTTTGTTGGATGCTTCTGCTTGTCCATTGGCTTGGGCATAAAAAAGAGTTGATCTAATGAGTTGTATTCCATAATCCATAGAAAAATAATTCATTTCTTCCCCAGTGAAGATTGTTCCTTGATCAATAGTGATAGATTAGAGAATTCCAAACTTAAAATAATGCGCTCCTTAAATCAATTGAATCACATCCTTTTGTTCTTCTTTCTTCAATGGTACTGCCTCCACCCATGGTAAATAGTCTATAGGCACTAAGATGAGACTATGCCCTTTTGATGATGGTGGATGAATCTTTCAATCAAATCCATGGCTTACCTACAATGGCCATGGCACACTGTGAATGTAATTCAACTGTAGGAATCCTTTCTATGCTTCCATATTTTTGTCAATGTTAACAACCTTTGGAGTAAATAATGTAGTCTCTTAGAATTTTTGGCAAAAAATAGTCGTGTCTTCTAATTAACCATTGCATTTTTACTCCAGATTGATGGGCTCCAGAAACTCCTTCATAAATTTGTTTCATAACTTTCATGTTGTCTGTGAAAGATAAGTATTTGAGTAATAACCAGTCAAATCCTTTTATGTATAGCTCTCCTTTTAACATAACAAAATTCTGAGCTTGAGCCTTCGTTCTGAATTATGTTCTCCAATCTCTAGCAATATTCATGTTGAAGATGTCTAGGTCGATCCCCCTTTCAAAAATTGAAAGGTGATTCTTCTTCTCTATCATGATGAACTTATGGGTCAATTCTTCAACCATTTTTACACCAGAGGCTATTTAAGCAAGAACTTGTTATTGCTCTCCTTTTATGTATAACAATAACCAGTCTAATTAACTAGTCATTGTTGAAGATGTCTAGGTCGATCCCCCTTTCAAAAATTGAAAGGTGATTCTTCTTCTCTATCATGATGAGCTTATGGGTCAATTCTTCAACCATTTTTACACCATAGGCTATTTAAGCGACTCATTGGCCTCGAACGATTCATAGGCACAAATTCAAATTCCACATTGTCAAATAAGTCTAACAATTGAATGAGAGCAATAAAGTAAGGTGTTAATAGCAAGTTGTTGCACTTATACTCCTGTTGGTGCTTAGGGAAGTACCAATTGAGAATCTCCAATGACTCGAACATCTTTTGCCCTAAGCTCCAATAGGATCTCTAAACCAATCACCAAAGCTTCATACTCGGCCTGATTGTTGGTGCATTGAAAGGCCAGATTGAAAGACAATGTAGTCTTTACTCCCCTAGGTGAGATGATTCGTGCCACAGTAGGGTGGTAAAATCCTTAAAGGGTATATACACCTAGGTTCCTGCCCTCTTTGCCCAGTAGTCAAACTCTTTGCCCGATATAGTGGTCTAAATTCGAACACGAGGATGGAGTTTTCATCCTAAAAATGATTTTCATAAGTGCACGAAGGTAAGACTTTCCTATTTGGACTTTTGGATTTTGTTTCAAAAAGCAGTGTGATGAGTTTGGCCCCGATTACTTTGTAAAACTGAAAATGAAGTGTGAAAAGTTAACTTTGAAGATTGGAGTCACTAACTTGGTAACTTAGAGGCGAACAAATTGTCTCGGGTTTATCCTCGTGTGTGACAAGCGACCTATATAGTCCCGAGCCACAGCAGGATCTATGTTTAACTAGCAAACCTCACCTAAAATCAACTCTATTTGAGTTAACCACGGATAACATGCATACATTGCCCTTCTGGTGAAACCCTAACATTAAACATCATTTCGGTGGCTCGTAAAGACCATCTAAAAAACCCACGATTAAATACAGCAATAAGTATGCTGTTGTATCTAAAAACATAGTAAGTAATGGCGAATTAATAACATTCAATGCTATTCAACCATATTTTGAGAAGATAGGGCCATAAACACGGTACTTGTAGCTTTTAATACAAAGAGAACTGACACGCATATGCCCGCCCACCAAGCTAGCTTCCTTTCTCTTCAAAGAAAAGGAGCAGCGAGCATCTCTTGAGTTGTCATCCTCGAGAGAGGGTGTTTGGCAGCGAAAATAGGAAAGAGGAGAGAAGGGAAAAGAAAAACCCTAACTAGAACTCTGAGACAAAAATAAAAACTTACCAAAATTGCTTCCTCAATTTCTTGCCTTTGGTTTACAAATGGGAGGGGCTTATAGGCCACGGTGTATAGAAAATACCCTGAAAGCCTAACAATTTGGCTAATTTTAGGAGACAAAGAGTAATACCAAAATTGAAGTCGGTTGCATTAATTACAAAAAAGCATGACAAGGCGTGAATTCGCTAAGGCTTCAAAAAATTTAGCTAGACGTGAATTTCGCTAGCTAGCGGAAATCACCAGAAGATAGCGAAAATGCAAAAATTTCGCTGAGCGATCGGTGATTTAAGCTGGCTAGCGTTACTAACAGCGAGGTATGTGATAGCGAATGCAAAAAATTTAAGCTAGGAGCGATTGCCTAAGAATTCACGGTATCTACTTGAGTGGTAATTTAAGCTAAGATTGCGAAATTTTAAGCTAAGGTTCAGTTTCGCAATCCCGGCAAGTACTAGCTATCTTGCGAAATTCTGGGATTTGGACGATTCATCCTTTGCATTGCTTCACTGTCTCTTGCATGATTCCATCACTTTGCCTTCATTCTTTCTTTGATTTTTGAAAATTACATTTGATGGCTGACAATTGAGTTCAATCTTCATGATTCATCATATGTCGATATTGAACTCTCAAGCACCCCAAAACACCGCAAAACAACCAAAAATAACCTACAAGCGACATACAGTGATACTAAGAAGAAGACGACACTTCAATTAGCATAAATGACATGATTAGTGCGCAAAAAGCACTCAAAACCTATCTAATATAGGGTTCAAAATAGCACTTTTTGGGTACTAATCATGAGATAATCACTATTCATACAGTGAATTCTCACAATGCTTGAACCATGTTGAGGATGCAGCTCTTTTTCTACTCCATAAACTCCCAGCTCCACACTTTGCTTTGTCCCAACCTCTAAGGAAGGATGATCAACTAGAAATCTACCAATGCTTGTGCAATTGAGATTTATGTGGAAAATAAATGAGTGAATTCTAACAAACGAGGACCATTTGCAATCCTCCCTTGTAATTAGTGACGGTTAAGCATTTGCTTCATAGATGCAATAGAAAACCACATAAGCTTAGACTTGATCAAGTAATCTCATTTAGTACATGCAAAGTACAAGGCCAAACATAAATTTTCAATTGGAGTATATCTTGTTTCTACTAGATTTAAGATCCTACTCAAATAATATACAGCCTGCTCATGACCTTTAGATTTTTTTTGTGCTAAAAGACAACCTATTAACTCATTTGTGGCTGATAAATATAATTTGAATTGATGACCTTGTATAGGAGGCATTAAAACAGGAGGTTTAGAGAGATACTATTTGATTTGTCGAGTTGCTTGATTCGTTTCTCCACTTTAAACTCTTCCATATCTTTTCTGCTTCACCAAGTTAGAGGAATTCCCTTGGTTTTACCTGCGAGTTAGAGATAAATCTTCTTCAATAATTTACGACCAGAACTTTGGAGTTCTTTCTTATTTTGTGGAGCATTGGCTGAGGCAATAACTTTTACTTTGTTCTAATCCACTTCTATCCTTCTTTGGTGAACCAGGAACCAAAGAAAATTCCCAATACGAACTCCAAATGCACATTTTAGTGGATTAAGCTTCAACTGACAATGTCTCATCCTCTCAAAATTTTTCCTTAAATGATCTACATGCTCATTGCCTCTTCCAGATTTAACCACAATATCATCAATATATACTTCATGTGGTGGCTATGTCATGGAAAATGGCATTCATTGTCCTTTTGGTAAGTTGCATATGCGTGCTGAGACAGGCATGACCAACCATTCAAATGTCCTTATAGACGGGACATCTAAAGACGGTCTTAGAGTATATCTTCTCTTGCTTTATTAAAATCTTATTTTAACTAGAACCGTCATAAGGATAACAATTCATTATTAGTAACAATCAACTAACGTAATAACGATAAGCTTTACATACATGTCGCCGGGTAAAAACATTTAGATCTCGAAATCCACACATACACGAAGTTTCCATTTTCTTCATTATAGGAACAATATTTACCAGCCGTGAACATACCTTGTAGGTTTGATGGTTGTCTTCAAGATTTTCTCAATTTCCTCCTTCACCTTTAGCTCTACTTCTTTGGACATTCTTCTAGGTAGTTGTTGGAAAGGATGGAATTAGGGCCTAATGGGAAGTTAGTGTTCCCTGAGCCTTATCCAATCCTGGCATTTCATTATAATTCCATGCAAAGAAATCTTTCAATTCTACTGACAATTATATGATATGTTCCTTGAGTTAGTGGATAGAGAACTGATGTAAATAATCCCTTGACTTCTTCCATAATGTCGAGGTTGACTTCTTCCATAGGATCATGAACTTAAGGCTTGTTGTTTTCATTTTAGGAGCTTGCTCCGAATCTTCCAATCACGATTTCTTCCTCCCACTTTGCTCCCGATTCTTCTTCATAAATCACTTCAGCTCCACAAATGTCTTGGAATTGTTCTTCAGCAACTTTGTTGGTAACTTGTTGCATTTGCATTTTGAATGCCACGGCTACAATGGCTGTATTCTATTCATGAGAATACTTAGTCATCGATCTCCTCGATGATCAACCCCTTTATCGGCCTAAAAGGCACGATAATAGTTGTTTTAAGGAGTTTGACAGCTTGGTCTTGAATGTCACCAGTATCTCTTAACTCCATGTATATTTCCCTTGGAGTCCAATTCTTTTTTTTTCTTTGAATTTTATTGGACCAAACTCTTCGTCTGTGTGGCCTCCAGCTAGAATCTGAGGTTGCAATGAAAGAGTTGTTTGTTTGCCATACCACTTCTACTTCATCACTTTTCCAAAATAGTAAAGTGGTGAAGGAGGGACAACACACGCAGATTGGCATGAATGCGGTCTCTTTCTAACAAGCGATGTAGTGCTTGGGGAGAATTAATCACAAGAAAATGCCAAGGAAGTCTTACCCATAGTGATGTCGAGAGAATCGCGAGTCTTGGATATTTCTCCGATAAGGCGTCTGAGGGACTTCTGTTTTAATCAATCACCATTGCCTCTTCCTAAAGCTCTCGACATCTCAGCGACAACATCATCTTTATTTGTTGATCCATTATCCACAATACCTTGGACATGGTTTTACAGTAAAGGTTCTATCACATAGAAGGTCTTATGTGTCATGTCATCTCCACACTAGATTTTCACAAAAGTATCACCATAAATTTGCTTCCTTGAAAGGGTTAATGGTGTTACCTCGGCTATGCTCTTCCTCTGCTGGAAAATGTTCTTTCTCTACCTCTTCTAAGCTTTCCTCCATCTCTTTTGACTTGAAAAAAATATGGTAAAGTTATAAAAATAGTGTTAAGAATCGTGCAACAATGGTGATCAAAATCAGAGAAGAAAAACAAGAAGAATATACATAGATTTTACGTGGTTCAGCAGTGTGCCTACATCCATAAGAACGACGGCTTGAACTTTCACTATCTCCAAATAAGGTTACATTGAAGGGTATTTATAATAACCCTGGATATAACCAAATTACCAAAATACCCTTATACCCTCAATATACCATATCGTACCATGAGGGTTTCGCCCCCGTACCCCCAACTTTTATTTTGCCTCCCTCCCTTAACCAAAGAGGTTATGTATGAAAGGCAAATGCCTTCACTCGATGTGCTCCGCTCAAGCATTTGTCTTAGCCCTTCTAGCCTCAATATGAGCCACATGCCATAACAATCTCCACCTTGGTGAATATCCACCTCTTTAAAGAAAACCAACCATGGTTTGAAGACCTTAGAAACCCGATAGTCAGGGGCATCTCTCATCCCAAACAACTAGAGATGTTAATCAAGTCCAAGCATTGCTTGAACTTTTCTATGGTAACAGGCTTTGTCAACATGTCTGCTGCATTCTCAGAAATATGAATCTTCTCCATGATAACTCTAGAAGGAACCGCTCCTTGATCTTGTGAAATCTCACATCTATGTGTTTTGTCCTTGCATGACACACCTAGTTCTTTACCAAAAAGATGACACTCTGACTCATAGGTAGATAATGCAACTAGGGACTATACCATAGACTTCCAACAAATAAGTCCTCCGCTAAGAGTGAACAAGTAACCTATGGTAGACTTCATGTCATCCAAATCCCTTGCATAATTCGCATTTACATATCCACTTATTGAAGGAACACTCTCTTTGTCTGTGGTTGTGATGTCATAGTCTATAGTTGATGTTGACCAAAAATATGATGAGATCAATTTGTGCCAAACTTCTGGTATTGCAACCAAAGAACTATTCAGTCCTCGACAACGACGCTAAAAACTTGATGTTGACTAAAAATATGATGAGATCAGTTTGTGCCAAAACTTACGTGTGCACCACTAAAGAACTATTCGATCCACGGAACGGCGCGAAAAACTTGATGTTGACCAAAAAATATATGATGAGATCAGTTGGTGCTAAACCTGGCTATTGCCACGAAAAACTATTCGATTTTAACAACAACGTCAAAAACTTGATGTTTATAAAAAATATGATGAGATCAGTTTGTGCCAAACTTACGTCTGCCACCAAAGAACTATTGATTCCGACAGCGTTGCGAAAACTTGATGTAAGCGATTTTTACATAGACCAAAAACTTCTTGTTTTGGATATCATTGCTAAAAATTCTTCCATCTCCAACAGTTATGCCAAAAACTTGATTGACAACATTTGTAAATATCGTTTTCTACTAAGTATAAAATAATCTATAATTTAAAATTTATTTTGGTCTAAATCATTGCAAGTGCACAGGTCATACAAGTAATAAAGTGGATTTAAAGTCCATATATCATTCCCACGAGGATTGATTTGAAAATTTAAAGATCAACTACCCTTGCTACTCGAGATAGTCACTATTTGAACTAATACTTCAAATGATTTGTGAATGAATAACAAAACTATAATGAAAATATAATTTTCTTTTGGTAAAATTTACTTTTCTTAAAAAGAATTCTAAACAAATTGAATTAGAGAGTTCACTGAGTTGAAATAACTGCTTGAGATATGAACAAATGTTTTGACTAACAAATTGTAGTTGGTTCGAAAACAAAGTTAGTTATAGTTTTGAAATACGAAATGTCGAAAATGGTTGTATAGCAGCGGAAACCTCCTTACACTATACCTTTCACTAATCAAATTACCATATTCCTAAGTCAGGTCAATGGGTTTAAATAACTACTTTTGATTTGACCATCTTATAGATCTGGTTGTTTTTCCTTTCCAGTACTTCACAACAATTTCTTAGGACTAAAAACTGCTTGTCCCCATAGACAAGGTAATACAAGCCTTTCCTAATTCAATTGATACCTCAGTCTGCAGTTCATTAAAATGTTCCTTCTCCTTATTAGAATCTAAGCTAACACAAGATTAAGATCATTACATAGAGTGAGATGAAACCTCACGAGGTGAAAGATGATGTTTCAACTAATAGTCCTACAGAGGTAGGAACAACAATTGTGAAGTATCAAAATTATAGTTATAGTGCATTAGTTCATTGAATATCAATGCAAAATACCCCTAGGTGACTGCTCTTTGCTCTCAAGCAGTCCATCTCCGTGTCACTCAGAGGGATCCTGGAAATCAGAACAAGGATACAACTCCTTCTGGGTATAGACCACTGGTATTCAGAACAACTCAATACACGAACAATATCAATTAGATCTACCTAGTTTTCATACCCATACTTCAGTAAATTGCTATAATTGATATTCAAAACAACAAATTCGTTCCCAGAGGAAGCTTAGCCTTCCAAATCTGGATCACAAATCACAATGACTAGTTTATCAAACAAATTCATTGAAATTGTAATCTAACTGAATAAGAAATGGATTCTAGAAAAGTTTCCATACTCCATTCAAGTTCGAGATATAAATGCATGATCTATAATAATCTTAGCTTCGTAATTCACCTCAAATCAACAACTCCCGGAAAATAAAAGAAAAACAGAAAGAAAAAAAATATATCTGAGACTTGAGGTTCTTCCCAGATTGCTCGAAGAGTTCGTTGAAAAATCTCTTTGCTTTGTACCTTCAGCTTTTCTATTTATAGGGTTATTGAATGTTGGGCCTAAATTCGAGGTTGAATTTATGGATTTCCATGTAGGCCCAATGACTGTCTTTGTAGTGACATTATTTGTCTATGTCGCGACATTGCAGCTTCACTTGTGTGTCTTTAGCCTTTGTTGTGGCTTTGTCGCAACATTTCTACCAGGTCTTCAATGTCTGCCTTTGTAAAGTTTGTCGCAACAAAGTTTATGAATGTCACGACATAAGTGCAGTTTCTTAGGACTTTATCCTTGTTGTGAGTTTTGTGTAACATTTTTATATGTATTCCTCTTGAGTCATTGTCGCGACAAAGTTTTCTATGTCACGACAAATTTTTCTTGCCTTACAATGTTATTCCCAGAATAATTTGTTGCAACATAAGCATTATTGTCTTGACATAGTTCAACTAACTTCATGTTGTGATTGTCGCGACACAATTTGCTATTGTCGTAACACAATTTGTTGTTGTCGCGACATAATTTCCATGCCTTACAGTGTTAGCCTCTAAACCGTATGTTGTAACATCTAAATCTTTGTTGTGACAAACTCAACATGACTTTCCTTCTTGATCTACCAGCTTCTGTCGCGACTAAGTTCGCTTGTGTTGCGACATAATTTCTTTCTTCTGCAACTCTTTATATCATGACAATCAATTTCTATGTCGTGACATTGTTTCAGTGTGTCTTCATTGATTTCTCTCTTCATTCATCGTCACAAAGTTTTTCTGCCATTTGCCTTATTCTTTGTCGCGATATTCATTTCCATGTCACAACATAATTCTGGTGCTTCTTTAGGAGCTCTTCTCATGCAATATCGCAACAAAGTAATCAAATGTCGCGACAATACTTCTTCTTTCAAACTCCCATTGTGTTGTGACTTTCATTTCTATGTTGCAACATTTTTCTTGTACTTCTTCTCATATTATGTCGCGACAGAGTTGTGAAATGTTCTGAAACAATCTTTATTTGTCATCTTGCACTTTGCTTTGTCTTTGTTCTGACATAGATTGCGCTGTGATAAACACGCAGGGGTGCCTTGGGGTTTTGTTCTAGTATCTTTGTAATTAATAATCACCGAAAGCAATAATCTTTACATTTTCATGCCTTATCATTTTTCTACTTTTTTGCTTGTTTTGGTTTCTTTTGCATTAAAACTCTGCAAAACATAAATCTAGGTGAAGATTCCATAATTCATCATTTAATTGGACCTTAAACTTTCAAATCTGCATGAAAAATGAATTTAAAAATGGATGAGTTTTGGACTCATCAAACTCCCCCAAACTTAAAGTTTTGCTTGTCCCTAAGCAAAGAGAAAATTTTACGTCCTCGAATAATTCCAACTTTTATTTTGGGACATTTTTGTTTCTTGCGACATCTTTTTCCTTAACATCCACGGAATTGGTCTAAATACAAGATAGTTGTAATATCATCTTTAGACAAATTTCAAATCAAGAAGAAGAAGATTTTCAGTGCGAACCACTAAAGAAACAAATAATTCTATATCTTTAATAAACAATTTAATCATTACCTTAGATCAGTGAATGTGTGATAGTTTCCCCTCCTTTTCAATTTGGCAAATTAGTTAATCTTCTGAGATACTATTCAGATAATGTACTTCTCCTGGTTTTCTAAAGTCTCATAGGCTTGTTGGTCATATTATTCTCTACTAATGTAGGCAGACTCAGCCTTTTAAGATCATATAGGTCTTTTAGGCACATGTGTGTGACTTAGGTACTTGGGTAGATAAATGGGTATTTAGGTCCAAGTTTACCAAGATTGCATATACAACTCAACATCTTTGCCTTCACTCTTCATCCTTCTACTTTCTATTATCATTAACTTTCAAATATCCCCAAACTTGGCTTGGTGCTTCATTTTGCATACTCTCCATTATGGTAATTCTCTTGAACAAATTCATAATTCAAATACAATTCTTCAAACTGGAGATTTTTCATTTTTCATTTTACTTCAAGGTTTATTGAAATGGTGTAATGTTTTGCCCTTTTAAGCTTTCTATCACCCTTAGAGAGCTTTGGGTTAGAAACTCTCATACCAGTTGGCATTATGGTCTTGGGTGTTGAAACACCCACCAGAACTTGACCTTCGGGGAAGGCTGGGCAAGCTCATTTCCACCTTGATGCTTGATATTTCTGGCTTCTTTTGTTCGTCCCTTTTCTTTTCTTCATCTCAATTGATTTTCCTTTATAATCATCCTTTTCAAATTACAAAATTATTACTCCCCTAAACTTGCTCCTTGTCTACTTCTTTTGCACTTATAATGCAATTTGGGCAAATGACAGGGTATTTTCTGTAGGATTAGATTTAAGAAGGGATTTAGGCTTTTCATTTTCTTGTTGATGATGAAATTTTCATTAGGTTCAAATAAGGAACTAGGGTGTATGCATAAGCATATTTCATGGGTAAGCTTTAAAAGGTTCAAACTTCCAAGGATGGCCTACATCATTTCGTATTAGTTGTGTTGCCTAGGATTTCTTCTTGAATAATAATCTAACAAGTTCTAAGGCAGGAGATTAAAGCGTGATGGATCTCGAGAATATGTCCTAATCCTAACACAAATTAGTTTCGAGTACTTTTGACCTTGTCTGTAGTTTAAGGGTTCATAATAACTAAACTGTTTACAAAAACATAATTATAAGTCTCATTTGTTCCATCATCTGTTTAAATCTTCTTGAATCTTGAAGTTCAACTTATTCCTTCATGACATTACAACTCCAAGTTTTCAGTGAAGCTCATCCTACCCATTTCATCTATTAATTTCTAGTTTGGTTTTTGAACATGTTGCTTCTGCTATATGAGGCAGAAATCTTATACGATGACCCATTCATTTCAGCAAATTATTATAACTTAGGTAGCTCAACAACTCATAACTCCAATTCATCTAAACATTCAATACAAAAGTGCACATTATTGGGACATAACAGAATGCACAAGAAACTTCCTCAAAAGGCACAAGCGCACAAATTCATCGAATATTTTCATTAGACTCATGAGATAATTCTGAAATGTATGCGAGTAAGGCGACGAGCAATAGAGACTCAATTTTTCTTACATTTCATTTGGCTATAGGAGATTTTCTTTTTGTGCTCGTTTCCTTTTTATATACTTCAATTTCTCGGGGAGTTCTTCATGACATTCTTATGGTACCATAAGGACATCTTGTGGCAATGATTTGCAAAGGTGTAAAGGTATTTCTCTGCCTTTATTAGGGTTAGAAAAAGGTATAACAAGGTACATCACATCTTTAGCCACTATGGTATAGAAATTATCTGATCTGATATTCGATCTATGGCGGTGGCACCTTCTTCTTTCTAAAAATGTCTTCATTGCCTGGTCAAGTTTGCGTTTTCTTATGTGAGTTTACATTTCCTCTTCTCTATTGTTTCCAGAAGTGCCTTGTTGTTGATTTGCTCAAAAGTCATGAGTCTTACACTTTCCTTGTAGTGATGCAAACCATTCAACCATTCTTGATCTCTAGAAGTTAAAGCTTCTTTGAGTGCAAGGTCTTTTCTTTCTAGCATTTCACAAAGATTGTACTCTTATTTCACTGTCTCTGACCATAATATTACATCTTTTTCCTGAAGCTCTTTTCTCCACATAGCTTTCCTTTCCTCTATCTCCTTCTTCCATTCTTCATCTCTTTGCTTTAGAGCTTCTTCCAAATATTGATCTCTTCGTTTCAGCTCAGCATCCATATATTCATCTCTCAGTTACAGTTAGAGTTTCAACTGTCGGCCTCTTTCTTGCATCCCTTGCTCAATTTTCCTTAGCATTTCCATGATTCCTGGTGTTGCTTTGTTGTCCTAAACTTCCAGCTGGATCTTGGTTGTAATCTCTAGCATATGGAGATAAGTTCCAAATGGGAATTAAACTCCTTTGCCCTTGCTCTCTCTCTTTTACTGAGCTTACCACAATGGCTCCCTCGTTTTCTCTGTTATCCCTTTCTTCTTCATCACTTTCTTGCCCTTATTGATTGGAGGCTTAGTTATACTAGTGAGGGTTAGAGGGGAGGTTCTAGGACACCTTTCTTCCTCTTCCCAAGTTCCCTTCACCCCTCCTAGTATGCATAGTGATTGTTGCTAGGTGTGGCATCAACCCTTTGTATTTACTTTGGTAGTAGTTCAGGATAGAGTTTTCGATAATTTTACCCACATTAATCTTGTACCCCTTCAATAATGCATACAAGAGTATTGCTTCTTCCTAACGAATTGTTCTCAAGTGTTTTGAATGAAGTAGGACTGAGCCTATGAAGTATAACCACACCTTCACTTCCTTTGTAAGTGACCCTCTTGCAATGGATTCATAATGGTTCTTCTTGGTTGAGCTCCACTCACCCTTCCCATAAATTAGCAACTCCACTATCTTCTGAAAATCTGGTTCTTTTTGCAATTTTTTGAATTTGGATCCATCCTTCAACTCCTTCAGATTATAGGTCTTGTCGATATCCTCCCCGTAGAAGGAGATCCATTTCCCTTTAATGTAGCATTTTATCTTTCTTCCCGACCAAGTTTTAAATTCTCTCTGCTACGACAAAACTAATTGGTTTGTGCTCACTCATAAATTCAGTCTCTCTTCTCAATCACCTCTAAATGGTGATATGAGCTTATTAAACCCTCTTTCCTTGATGAAACCCTTATGTAGCAATGTTTGTTCCATGACAACATATGCCGCATTTGATATCAATTCATCTTCTATATCTTCTTCTTCTTCTCTTTGCTCTGCTTTAGTTTCCTCTGTATTTCTCTTCCTCTTCCTACTTTCATCAGGCCCCGGTTGCTCGATTTAGGTTATCGCGGATGGTTCTTTCTGTTTATGCCGCTTTCTTCATGCCAACATAATATAGAAGCTCATGAGTTGCTTCTTCTTCATTTCTAACGTACTCCTCCATGATCTCATTCAAATTAGAATCAAACTTTGTTGTTTAGACATTGCAGTAGCTGGTTGGGATTGAGGGTTTCAAAGAAAATGTTGAGGAAGGTTTCTAGGGTTTAAAGGCTTGAGAGATGAAAAGTTTTAGGGCTTTTGAAGGAAAAAGGTATTTCAAATTTTTGGACTTCCAACGTTCGAAGTTTTCTATTTATAGGCCCAATTATTGTTGCGAAAAATGAATTGTTGCGACAAATAATTCCCATGTCATGACATTAAACAAGTCCTTGAACCACAAATTTATGTTTTGATAAAAGATTTTATTGTCGACTCACAAATTTTTCAATGTTAGGACAAAAATTTTCTGTGTAAAAACCATGTCGTGACAATAAATTTTATGTTATGACATTCAACAAGCTGTGGAACCTAAAATTTATGTCGCGACACAATTTGTGCGGCTCCCAGAATTTGTTCCATAAATGAAAATTTGTTGCGACAAATAAATTGTTTGTTGCGACAAAATGATAGCATTGGAGTTTAAAATTTATGTCGCGACAATTATTATTTATATCACGAAATATTATTGTGAATTACAAAACTGCATTGTCACGATAACAAACACTCTGTCACGACATATTTTTCTTCAACTAAGTTAGGTAAGAGTAATCTTTGTCGCGACAAAGAAAAATCATGTCGCAACAAAATATGCATTTTCATCCAGAAGGCCAATTTGCCAATTTCAACCAATTAGCACACAAAATAGTATGCAATTCATTCAAACCAATCAAATCATGCTTGTGACTATAAGTTAACAACAAAGCACCTCAATTCAAGCATGATTTATTGCAGTGTAAGCTAAGTAAATATCCTTGAAAGCGAATAGGAATTTTCTCACAGATTATTGAGCATGCTTTCTGTATTATACGTGTCTCATTCATTACATCCAGTTGCTCATTAATGACTAACCGCTTAGTGATTAGCTTTCATGACCTAAAAATAGTAAAATAACTAATATAATGATTTCAAATTAAAACTAAAACTTCAATCATACAAAATTTAACAAAGTCAATTATCTATGGAGCGAAAATATGTAGAGTTGCCTCCCAGAAAATTTGCTCAATTTGTGTCTTTAGCTAGACATTGTTGTTATGTAATATAACTGGCAATTTGGGACTATTCTTCATTTAGACTGCCTCCCTTTAGTGTAGTTGCCATACATTATTTAGGATTTTTCTTGGTGTCACAGGGGAATGCTTCTCTAGACTGGTTCTGCATAGCTAAGGCCAGCTGCCCTACTTGAGTCTCCAGATTCTTTAGAGATGCATTAGTATTGGCTTGAAACACATTAGTGCTTGCTTAGAATGCTGCTAGCTCAACTAACATTTGTTCATGAATGTTCAACAGTCTTTTGTTCTCTCCCATGAAGCTCAACATCTGCTCCTCAAAAGACTAGGACCTCCTTTGGCCTTGATTTTTATCTCTCGACTACCTTACTACTGTTGCCCTTGGAAACCATGTGGAGCATACTACAACTGATAGTTTTGCGGAGTCTTGAACATGCCGCACTCCATTTTCATATGAAAAATTCTCATGGTTTCTCAATGTTGATGTGTAGTGAGTTGGAAGGTTGGTGTTGGGCTTAAAGAAGTTAACTTCTATTATACATTGATAGTAGGCTTCCTCAGTGATGGGACCACTTATCAGCAAGTCCCTCATCAGTTATGCACTTATGCTCACCTCCTTCCACAGTTCCCACTTGATAGGCTTACTGGTTTCTTCTTTCTTGGTTACTCATTTTGTTTATCAATGCATCCAGATTTGCCTCGATAGCTGACATCTTGTTCAGCTTAATGATACCACCTCCTCTCAGTCTATTGTTGCTCCCTGAAGTCTCAGATGGAGCTTTATAGTTGCTTTGGGCCAAATCCTCAATAAATTGGTTGGCCTCTCCAGCGCTCTTCCTCTTGAATGCTCCACAATAGGTTACATCAATGATCCCCTTCGAAGAGTAGTTCATTGCATGATAGAAGATATCCATTTGTGTGATCTGGTTAATTCCATGCATTGGACATCTTTTCAACAATTTCTTATACCTCTCCCAAGCATTATAGAGGCTTTCTTCTTCTCCTTGCTTGAAGGCTATTATCTCTCTTCTTCTCTCAAATGTAAGGGCCGGTGGGAAAAATCTCTCCATAAAATTTTAACTAGCTCTTTCCATTGCTAGTGATCCATATTGTAAAGATTCGAACCAACTAGTTGTTGTGTCCCTTAGTGAGAATGGAAACAGCTGTAACTTTATGACATGCGGATTTACTCCATTCACTTTGTGATGTTTACCATCTCAGAAATCTTCCTGGTACTCATTGGGATCCTCACTTGGATGCCACAGCAGATTGATGTTGCTACCATGTTGATCGAGCAGGCTTCAACTCAAAGTTGTTAGCCTCAATGGGCGGTTGCCTTCTGACTAAATATTCATTTATGAGAATTGGCTCATAAATCTTCCATTTGTCCTTTGTCTCCGGTCACTGTCGGTTGGTATATGTTGATCCCAGTCCTTCTTGCTACGCCATAACTACTTTTTGCTTCTTTCACCTTCTTGATTTCTCAAGAAGTTCTCTCAATTTGGTGTCCACTAGTAGCGATTCGATTCTAGCCTTCCGTGCGTATATGTAGTGCACGAAATTATGATAGAATGAAATCAAAGTGGTATCAGTAGATAACTTGAATATATCATGATTAGCTTAATAAAAGATAAATACCTGAATTAGCTACTACAGTTAAAACTATTTTTTTAAAAATTTTCTTAAAATTCATATAAAAAGAAAAGTCCAAACTAGCAATTCTCTTTTTGGTTGGAATATTGGTCTTTAAACTCTACTTCAATCCTCGGCAACAGCTCCAAAAACTTGATGTTGACAAAAAATATGATGAGATCAGTGTGTGCCAAACTTTTTAGTACTACCACCAAGAACTGTCGATCCACACAGCAACGACGCCAAAAATTGATGTTGACAAAAAATATGATGAGATCGATTTGTGCCAAACTTAAGTATTGCCACGAAGAACTATTTCAGTCCCCAACAACAACACCAAAAACTTGATGTTGACTGATTTTTATGTAGACCAAAAGCTTATTGTTTTCTAATATCATTACCAAAAGTTCTTCCATATCCAGGAGTTATGCCAAAAACTTGATTGACAACATTTGTAAATACTGTTTTTTGCTAAGTATAAAATAATCTGCAATTTAAAATTGATTTTTGGTCTAAATACTGCAAGTGCAAAGGTCATATAAGTAATAAAGTGGATTTAAAGTCTATATATCATTCCCACGAGGATTTATTTGAAAATCTAAAGATCAACTACCCCTGCTACTCAAGATAGTCACTATGTGAACTAATACTTCAAATGATTTGTAAATGACTAACACAACTATATTGAAAATATATTTTTCTTTTGGTAAAATTTACTTTTCTTAAAAAGAATTCTAAAAAAATTGAATCAGAGAGTTCATCAAGTTGAAATAACACTGAGATTTGAACAAATGTTTTAACTATCAAATTGCAGTTGGTTTAAAAACAAGTTAGTTATGGTTTGAGAAATCTAGATGTCCAGAAAATGGTAGTATAGCAGCAGAAAAACCTCCTTACACTATACCTTTCACTAATCAAATTACCATATTCCTAAGCCAGGACAATGGGTTTAAATAGCTACTTTTGATTTGACCTTCTTATAGATTTGGTTATTTTTTCTTTCTAATACTTCACAACCATTTCTTATATTAAATTGCTTGCATCCCCATAAACCGAGGATAATACAAGCCTTTCCTAGTTCAATTGATACCTTAGTCTGCAATTCATTAAAATGTTCCTTCTCCTTAATTAGAATCTAAGCAAGCAGTTAAGATCATTGACCAAATTAAGATGAAACCTCTGAGGTGAAAAAGATGATGTTTAGCTAATAGTCTTACGGTAGGAACAACAATTGTAGTATCAAAATTACACGAGAGCACATTAGTTCGCCAATATCAATGCAAAATAACCCCGGTGGCGCTCTTTGCTCTCATGTAGTCCATCTCCGTGTCACTCAGAGGGATCCTGGAAATCAGAACAAGGATACAACTCCTTCTAGGTATAGACCACTAGTATTCAGAACAACTCAATACACGAACAATATCAATTAGATCTACCTAATTTTCATACCCATAACTTCAGTACATTGCTACAATTGATATTCAAAACAACAAATTCCTTCCCAGAGGAAGCTTAGCCTTCCAAATCTGGATCACAACTCATAATGACTAGTTTATCAAACAAATTCATTTTGAAGTATGTCAGCTGAATAAGAAATGGATTCCAAAAAAATTTCCATACTCCATTCAAGTTCAGACATAAATGAAAACCAAATCTACAATAATCTTAGCTTCATAATTCAGCTTAGATTAACAACTCCTACAAAATAAAATAAAAATGAAGAAAAAATATATCTGAGGAGACTAATTCTTCTAGGCTTTGCTCAAGTTGCTGAAAGCTACCTTTTTATACCTTGACTTTTCTATTTATAGGGTTATTAAATGTTGGGCCTGAATTCGAGGCTGAATTTTTGGATTTCCATGCAAGCCTAATGAGTGTCTTTGTCGCGACATTGGTTGTATATGTCACGACATTGCATTTTCACTTGTGTCTCTTCAGGCTTTGTTGTGGTTTTGTCGCAACATTTATGCCATGTCTTTAATGTCTGCTTTTTGTCAAGTTTGTTGCAACAAAGTTTATGAATGTCGTGACATAAGTACAGTTTCTTAGGTCTTCAACCTTGTTGTGAGTTTGTGGAAACATTTCTACCTTGTATTCTTCTTGAGTCATTCTCTTGACAAAGTTTTCCATGTCATGACAAATTTTTCTTGCCTTACAATGTTTTTCCCAGAATAATTTGTTGTGATTGTCGTGACACAATTTGCTATTGTCGTGACACATTTTGCTGTTGTTGCTACATAATTTCCATGCCTTGCAGTGTTAGCCTCTTAACTGTATGTCCCAACATAAAAAATCTTTGTTGTGACAAACTCAACATGACTTGCTTCTTGATGCCAGCCACACATAGAGACTAAGTTAAGCATTGGCCATATAAAATTTCTTCCTTATGCGACTCTATGTCGCGACAATTAATTTCTATGTGCACTTGGCTGACAATGTGTCTTCATTGATTTCTCTCTTCGACATCCGCGGCGAGTTTTAAACATCATAATAAGCTTTTACGCCCATTTCCTTATTCTTTGTCGCGATATTCATTTCCATGTCACGAAAAAATTCTAGTGTTTCTTTAAGAGCTCTTCTCATGCAATGTCGTGAAAGAGTAATCAAATGTCATGACAATACTTCTGCTTTTAGACTTCCATTATGTTGTGACATTCATTTCTATGTTGCAACATTTTTCTTGTACTTCTTCTCATATTATGCATGTGAGTTGTGAAATATCGTATGACCTTTACATTGTCATCTTGCACTCTACTTTGTCTTTGTTGCGACACAGTTCTACAAGTTTCCTTGGGGTTTTTTCGTGACAATGTTGTAATTATGTCGCAACATAACTGTATTTCCTACCTTAGCCATTTTTTTTCTACTTTTCTTGCTAGTTTTTGTTTCTTTTGCATTAAAACCCTACAAAAAATAAATCCAGGTGAAGATTCCATAATTCATCATTGAATTTGAACTTAAACTTTCAAATATGCATGAAAAATGAACTTAAAAATGGATGAGTTTTGGACTCATCAATAGTTCCCCTCAAGTATCAAAAGATCCACTTAACTACATGCATCCAATGCAATCGTCTTGGATTTGATAGAAACTTACCGCACTAACAACCTGTGCCAAATCTGGTCTTGTACAAACCATAGCATACATCAAGCACCCCACTACACTTGCATATTGGACCTTTGACAATGTCCTGTACTTCATTATCTGTCTTTGTGTACTGTGTAGTAGACAATCTGAAATGGTTCACCAAAGGTGTACTTACTAGTTTTGCATTCTCACGTGAACCTCTCGGCTTACCTTCTACAACATAGCCACTCCTAGAGACAACCATAATCTCCCTAGAGCTCTTTCTCTCTGAATCGCCATCCCAAGAATCTTCTTGGCCACACCCAAATCCTTCATGTCAAATTCTCTACTCAACAAGATCTTCAATTTTTTGACGTCAGTCATACTCTTTGAATCAATCAACATATCATCCATAAAAAGCAACAGAAAAATAGATGAACAATCATCAAGACTCTTCACATAAACACAATAGTCATACTCACATCTTTTGTAGCCAATTCAGAATATATAGGAGTCGAATATTTTGTACCATTGCCTTGAGGACTGCTTCAACCCATATAGTGATTTCTTTAATTTACAGATCAAGTGTTCTTGTCCATGTTGAGTGAACCCTTCTAGTTGTACCATGTAGACAGTCTCCTCTAAATGACCATGAAGGAAAGTTGTCTTTACATCCATATGCTCCAACTCCATATCAAAATACGCTACCAAACTCAACACTGTCCTAATACAGGTATGTCTGACCATGAGGGAAAAAAATCTCATCATAGTCAATCCCATGCTTCTGTGAGTAACCCTTTGCTACTAGGCGAGCCTTGAACTTTTCACCCTCATTTTTTCTGAAACTGCTTCTTTCTTCTTATACATCCACTTACACCCTATAACCCTCTTCCCTTAAGGAAGTTCCACCAACTCCCACGTTTGGTTCTTATGCAGAGATTACATCTCCTTCTCCATAGCACCCATCCAACTACTTTTCTCTTGGCTATGTCTTGCCTCCACGAAAGTTAGTAGGATCCCATTTACTAATTGATTAGTGCTGAAACCAAATCCTCAAACCATGCACAGTGGCGGCTTATTAGTGCTTGTCACGCGTGGCTGCTTATACTATGGGAGCCGATCTTTTGTACTATCTCCTGCGCATTTTGAGTATCATCCTTTTCATTATGAGTCTCGAGCTCCACCTACCCGCATCTCATCACTATAATGATTTTCAAATGACGTCTCATATTTACGGTATTATACGGCATGGCTTTCTCATAAAAAATCACATCTCTATTGATCACCACCTCCTTTGCCTTTGGATTCCACAGCTTGAAGCCTTTTACCCTTTTCTGATATCCTAAAAAAATGCACTGTCAAAACTTAGCATCAAGCTTTGATCTCTCATGTCCAGCAATGTGTGCATAGGTTAGACATCCGTACACTTTTAGCCTCGAGTAGTCTACCTCATTACCTATCAATACTTCCTCTGCAACCTTCCCAACTAATGCTGCCCTTGGTGACCTATTGATCAAGTACATGCCATACTCATTACCTTTGCCCAACTTCTTTTCTAGCCCTGCATTCAATCTGATATACCAAGCTCTTTCAGCTATAGATCTATTCATCCTCTCTACCCCACCATTATGCTGTGGTGTCTTCCGGACTATGAAGTGCCTCTTAATCCCATGTTCCTTATACAACTCTATGAATCTTGAGTTTGTGTACTCACAACCTGCCATTATACGGCGAGGAATTTGATCTTCCTCCTGTTTGGTTTTAACCACGGTTTTCCATAACTTGAATTTGTCAAATGTTTCTAACTTATCTTGCATCACAGTACACGAAATTTCTTTGAGTAGTCATCAATAAAATTCACAAAATATACTACACTCCCAGCGAGGTTATCTCTCTTGGCTCTCGAACATCTTGTATGAATCCTTAGTCTTATGTGTGGCTATCTTGAAGCGCACCTTTTTTTTCCCAAAAAACTATTTGCATAACTCGAGCTTGCATGTTTGATACCCTTCAATAGTTTCTTTTATAGGCTCTCCATCATCCCACGCTCACCCATGTGCCCTAACGCATATGCCACGAGGCTATCTTGTCTAACAAACTCCCCAGTTTTGCAACTCCACCTACAATTATTGGTACCCATCCAATTTGTAGATATTCCCATCTTAGCTTCTACCCGCCGTTGTCGAAGACACCTTTCCTCACCTTTATTACTCCATTGGAAGATTTGTAATTAAAATCATTACTATATAGAGTTCCCAATGAAACCAGATTCTTCCTTAGGTCAGGAACATGTCTAACATCACACAACGATCTAATGACACCATCAAACATCTTAACTTTGATATTCCCGTTTTGGCCAACCTCATGAAGCATCGTACCCGTCATAACAAAACACGAGATTTGCACTAACCTATAGAGTGTCAACCAATCTTTATTGAGTCATATGATAAGAAAATGCCGAATCCATAATCCAAGAATCCGTCAGATGATCTCGACTTGATGAAATTGAAAGCATATCACCATCATTGCTCTCTGAGTCTCCTTATTCTACTACATTCTTGGACTTTGATGAACCCTCTCTATTTTCAGTGTTCCCTTTCTTCCATTCTAGACATTCTCATTTTATATGCCCCTTTCCCCCACACTTATAACACTGAATATCCTCCATTCTCCTTGATTTGGATCGAGATTTCTTTCTACTTAATTCACTCTGAGACTTGTTTCTCCCACGCTCCTAATTACCTTTTGCCACAAGCCCTTCACCTTGTGAACTCCCATCATTGGCTTTCTTCCTTTGATTAAAGGATAGTAGAGCACCTATGATCTCCTCCAATTCTAGGGTTTCTTTCCCCCACATCAAAGTGGTAACCTGATTGTCATATGACTCGAGTAGAGAATTCAATAAAATCAATGTTATGTCTTCCTCTTCGAACTTCACATCAACTCGATTCACATCACTAATGATCTGATTAAACACGTTTATGTGTTAATCTAGTGCTAACCCCTCTGCCATCTTTAGACCATGCAACTTCTTCTTAAGAACTAGCTTGTTTGTCAATGACTTTAACATGTATCGACTCTTCAACTTCAACTAAATTCCTACTAAAGATTCCTCATCCATGGCATAGTACATCACCTCATCGACCAAGTACATCCTGATAGTCTACACATCCCTTGTTTCCGATTCTTTCCACTCAGTGTCATTCATTCCTTCAGGTTGTTTTCCACTCAATGCCTTCACCAAACCCTACTTCACCAACAAATCCTTAACCCTCCTCGACCACAAATCCAAAGTTCTCGGATCCATCGAACTTCACCATGTTCGCAGGGGAGATCGCATCCACCGTAGCCTGGCTCGAATACCAGTTGTTGAGAATCGTGCAGCAATGGTGATAAGAATCAGAGAAGAAAAACAAGAAGAATACACATAGATTTTACATGGTTTGGAAGTGTGCCTACATCCTTAGGAACGACAGCTTGAACTTTTCACTATCTCCAAATAAGGTTACATAGAAGGGTGATAAGTGTAAGCATGCTATGTGTATAAAATATGCAGTAAAATATGTAATACATGCCTATTCGCACAAGTATACGCTTGTCAAGTAATACATTGTACGAAATGTACAAAGATCAACCCATAGGGAAATTGGGGATTCTAAGTACAAAAATTAGAATACTTCTCTAATATCAAACAATTAGTGTTGAGTTCAAAGCTGCGAATTAAACTAAAACAAAACTAATAAAAACTTAATATAACCAATGAATTGTGCAACTAAGGGATACCAAGTGATGATAGAGTTCTAGGGTATTTGGTGCATGTGAACAATCATCCTATATCTAAGTAAAAATTCCATCATATTGTCTCTTGAAAAAGATTTCCAAAGTGACTCTTGCCTAATTTAATTATAAGCATTTCTCGATGTCAAATAATCTACCAACTAATACTATGTTTCTTGCTTTTTAGCTCCACCCCATGCATTAGAGATGCTTTAAGACCTAAGAATCTTATGCGCCTCCTAATTACTGATAATTTCTACCTTACCCAACTAATTAGATTGATTCATCTATGTCTAATTCTCTACTCATTTTTCAAATATCGTAAAGAACCACTCACCACATTGAGATCAGCTAGAAATCAATATGTAAACAAACCAAGTATGAATCAATAGAGATGCAATCACGAGAAACAATAAAAAATAAAAAAAGAATTCTAACAATTGGATATAAACTTCATGTCCAAAATACAACCAAAATCCTAGACTACGAAATTAAAACATAATAGAGTTTTGATAAATCCCAAAATTAAGATAAAACATGAGAAAAAGGAAATAAAGAACTCTAATGGTTGAAAATGATGTGAGTCCTTGGTCTTCTTCCTCCAAATCCCAAGTTCTTCTCCCAAATATTGACGAACAACTACCAATCCTCCTCTCTGGTTCCAAAGCACAATAACAAGAGGGGAGAAACCCCAAGGAGGGGTTTCTCCCTCTCAAAGAGCGAACGTCCCAGTTGGGACTCTTGATCTCTTCTCCTATTGCCAAAACCGACCTTTTTGAGCGTTGTTCTCAGCTCTCTTTTTATAAGCCTCCTCAAATTAGGTCAAAAATGAGCTTTTTCTATTGTTGGGCCTTGACGCTTCATTGCAACGAACTTGTATCTCCGTCAAGTGGCGACAAACTTTGCCTTTGACTCGAAGAACATAACTTTCTCGTTCAGACTCCAAATTGCACAATCTTGGTACCTTTGGAAAGATCTTGAAGTTTAGAATCTAGATATAGCTAGAAAGAACACTTTAGAAATGAGGATATAGACTGGTTATGAAATTCTCAACTGGTCACTTTTGAGCTCTCATTTCTTCTTCCTTCAACTTCCAAGTGTCATAATTTGATCATTTGAAGTCCCAATTAAGTGAAAAAGGTCTCTTTGGAAAGCTTGGGAAGTTGCCTATCCATCCATATAAAGATTGTATCCATTTGGGATCATCTTGCAGCTGAAACCATCAAAACACAGGAGCTACTGCTATATGTGTAATTTGCTAATTTTCATTTATTTTTCGCTCATTTTCTTGCAATTCCACCAAATGGTTGACCAAATCATAAAGATGAATATTTAGAGCATTAGGAAAATAATTTAACATAAAAAAATACTAAAAATCTAAGTAAAACATAGGGATAAAATGAGTATTTTAGATACTCATCACATCCCCAAACTTAAATTCTTGCTTGTCCCCAAGCAAGAGACTGACTCAAAACAAAACAAAAATTGAAAATGACATGAACTAACAAGAATGAGATGAGTATGATAACATGGTAAATGAGACAGTCAATATGAACCTGATTCATGATATTAGCCTTTTCACCCAAAATTTTGGACCTTAGCGGTAAGCTCTCTCTAAGGAATTTTTTGGCAAAGCAAAGCGAAGATAAGCAAAGCAAATCAACCCCCAGTCACAATGACCTTTCCTAAGGAATCTAAGTGTAGGTTTATATCATGATCTCCGAGTGTAGCAAGGTCTAGTACCCCCGAGCTTAAGCTCAGCTCACCTATTTGGAAGAAGCTAACTAAGAAGGATAGAACACACCTTTTATTCATGCCAAAATACCTAACATCGAATTTTTTACTTTGCTTCATGTTCTTGTCACAATATACTTGTCATCGCATAAGCGGTACTGTAACTTCTCTTATCATATCATATCATTTCATATGTCATATTCAAGTCATTTGTTTTATGTTTCATGCCTGCATAAACCTTAGAAGTGGATAAAGGAAACTATAAGGGCCCGAAGGCGCTGTACTCACTGTACGAAACAGTGGTCTATAAGGGCTCGAAGGCGCTGTTATCATTGTACAAGACATTGACCATCTATAAGGGCCGAAGGCGTCAAGCCATGACGAAAATGGGGCCAGGCGATCGGTATCTTTGCGAGACTTGTTTTTCCCTAATAAGCATGCCCATCTATCCCTCTACGAAGTTCTAAGCAGACAATCCATGCGTATTTTATGTTCAGTATATATCTCATATTCTCGAATAATTATTGTCATCCGGTAATCATATGCGATATTTACAATCATTTATTTACATCTTTGCATTTTTCATATCTCATTATATTCATGAATAACTATGGTTACCATGTATGCTTATGAGCTATCTACTATCATTCCAGTTTAATCAAGCTATATATGGATGGATTCTACACTCAAAGGGCTTTCCATAGAGTCCAAAAACTTCCAAAACAGAGTTTGGACGAAGAAATTTTGACCGTCCGAAGTTGGAGGCTTCCTATGAATAGTGGCTACGAGCAATACTAGTAGGGCCTATTGTTTTTCGTTATTTCTGGACCTAATATGAGTTACAATATCATCAATATATATATGAATGGATTATATACTCAAAGGGCTTTCCATAGAGTTCAAGAACATCCAAAACGGAGTTCGGACGAAAACATTATTATTGTCCGAAGTTGGAGGCTTCCCATGGACCGAGTGACTCACGAGCAACCAGCGAGACCCCTCTTTTGGTTTGTGATTTTGGACCTAATATGAGTTCCAATATGATCACGCTGTATATGGATGGATTTCAGACTCAAAGGGCTTTCCATAGAGTCCAAGAACATCCAAAATGGAGTTCAGACAAATAAATTATGACCGTCCGAAGTTGGAGTCTTTTCATGAACAGTGGCTATGAGAAACCAGCAGGGCCTACTATTTTCGTGATTTATGGACCTAATATGAGTTCCAATATTATCAAGATATATATGGATGGATTCTAGACTTAAAGGGCTTTCTATAGAGTCCAAGAACATCCGAAACGGAGTTCGTACGAAGACATTATGATCATCCGAAGTTTGAGACATTTTGACAGCATCTCCCCTAAAACCCCATTATTTCCTTAATACAAATATTCCTCATTTGAGGATTACAATCAATCAACCCAAATCCAAAACACCACCAATATACCAAGTAGGGTTCTTTTAGACCCAAATTCATCAAAAATGGGTTTATGGGTTGAATTTTCCCATACAAAAACATAGACACCCATCCAGTTCATTACACAAATTCGAGCATTCCATACTAAAATCCATAATTTTTCCATGTAAAAACCTAGACTTCCATACCTTTGTTCTTCTCCCTCTTCTTCTTCCTCTTCTCTTCTCTTCTTCTTCCTCTCTTCACGTTTGTTTTTTTTTTTTCCAAAAATAAGAGACCACTTGATCTTATCCTCTTTTGGTCTTAATTATCCTTTTATTTCACTTTAGTCCTCAAACTCTTTTCTATTTGAAAATCTAGTTATGCATATTTCACTTTAGCCTATAACCTTCTTATCTTATGACTTTTGTGTCCCGTCTTAACAAATTACAAATTTATCCTTGTATCTTGTACAAATTCTAGGTTTCAAATTTTTTTCACTTAGCAAAATAATAATTGCGAAAAATTTAAAATGCACTTATAATATTGACAGGACCAGAGCCGGATGCCGCTTCCGGGGTACCGGAGTGGTCCCAGCTAGTGGAGTCATTATGCGATCACACAGGAATACGTTAAAGTACCTTTAAAGAAAATAAATACGCAGCACTACAATACCTCAATGTATAGAAAATCCACGGCCAGGCCTATCCAAATGTGGAAATTAACCCTGACATACATAATAAGGACTCATATGAGTTTAATACTAATGTCAGAGCATTAAGAGTATTTGCGAAATTAGGGTTACAAAATAGAATAAATAGGTCCAACAACTCAAAGACAAATGGATGGGATACTTTTTTTTTTGAAATCTTTGCAATTTGTCGCGAAAGAAGCTGATCTTGAATGCGGAAGCGGTAGGCCTATGACTGCCGGGACCTAGAGACATATTTTAAACAATAAGCATTGAGAAATAAATCTGGGTAATTGGCATAATTTATCGGAAGATAATATTTTTGTTTTCGAAATTTTCTTCTCTCAGACCTCACTTCCACTCTTTTGTAAGTTCCTAGTTTTAGAAACATTTCCTAAACCAACTTTACCCCCGAAGTCCGACATATACAATTCATGCTCGACAATTTAAGTAGGCGAAGTTACAGAAAACTATACTATGAACTATACCTGACATAAAGCCCGAGCATAAAACATGTATAGTCATCATGTAATAAAATAACCTGAAATGCACCATAACCACGAGTATCAAATAGTTGTACCATATTCGGAAAATAAATCCAATAACGTCCATTACCACATACCCATCATAAACCATACCATATATATACCTACCATATACTACCATATACTCATCATAACCGTATCATATACCACATCATATCTTTTGTACTATACCCTCACGGGTAACCCTGATATACCGTACCATATATCCTTATAAACCGTGCCACATACTCATCATAAATCGTACCATATACCCATCGTATACCATACCATATACTCATCATAACGCATTATCATATACCCGTCATATACCGTACTATATACCCATCATATCTAGTACCATATGCTCATCATAAAGCGTACCATGTACACTTCATAAGCGAGTGGGACACCCCACCTCACGACCCTCGACCTCGAAGATTGTGCGTGGTAGCCATGTATAATGATGAGCCGTCGGTGACCGAGCCTCACGGCCGTGGAAATAATATATAGCGGTTGGATGTAACCAACCTCCACGACAGTGGCAATCTCGATTATACTAAACCATCGGGTGGCTTGAGCCTGCGATCTGTGATAATGTATAACCGTTGGATGAATCCAACCTCACGACACCGTGGCAAACCCAGAATACCAAACCGTCGGGTCAAACCGACCTCACGTCACCGTGGAAAAAAAACCCAGAATACCCAACCGTCGGGATCAAGCCAGGCCTCGCGTCATAGTGGAAAAAACCCGAATACTTGACCGTCGGGATCAGCGAAGCGAACCTCGCGGCACCGATGGTATTACCCCGAAAATGCCCAGCGAGTCGGTCGAGCCGACCTCCCGTCGCGTGGTAAAACCCTGAAATACCCGGCCCAGTCGGGATCAAACCGACCTCACGTCAACGTGGTAAAAACCCGGTCTTTTCACAATATAATTCGCCCGAACCCGATCTCGGTCACAATCGGTACATCACCTTATAACCTCTAACTCAAAGTTCTTGCTCCGTGCACCTTTTTCCAATGTCAGTATCTTGGGTTAAGAACTTATGAACTTACTACAACTCAATCAACTACATTGAAGATCTTTAGTTCCTCGATTCATGTCGAATTTGAACAATACCCCGATGACCATATTCCTTAACCATTTTCTTACTAAACACATATATATTTCAAAATCCATTTCATCTGACAATAATTTCTCAAGGGGTTTTAAACCCGATCTACATGCCCAAATATCTAAATACCACATAATCATTCAGAAACCCCGTGCAACTTCCCAACGGTGAAAATGTTGACAAAATTCACATGAAAATGATAACTTGTTTTATATGTAACCAATAATGGGATTTGTATGCAACCAACCATTTTATCAAACGACATATATGTAAAATATTTAATCACAATAGATATACCAATATAAAGCCGTCATTTTAAAACATAAACCACTCACCGTATAGGCCTTCGGATCCTGCTCCTCTGGGATGGTCTCGACACGGCGTGAATTACCGTAATATAGATAAAACTCCATTTAGGCTCCTAATAAGCGAACCCTGACAACCTTAGGATGCCGGAGGCCTTAGAATAAATGTTAGAGCTATGAAACCATCCAAATTGGACTCGGAGCAAGTCCAATTGCAGTATTACCTAGGGCAAATACCTAAAATTGGGGCTTTTCACCGAGGAGCTGATTTCTCGAAATTGAACAGTCGATAATTCCTAAAAAACATCGATTTCACTAATACAACTTTAATTTTGCCAAATTGACCAATTGGTACTCTATTTCGATCCGAACTACCGATAATTACGAAACAACCTAAAAATGGAAAAGCCCAGCTTAAGCGGCGTCCAAAATTTACAAACCACATATCAATGGAAAGCCCAAGAGACCAGGAACACATCAGTAGCCTCACCTTGGTCCAAAGGTTGCTGTGGTGGCCGGAAAACTCGATCCAACAGTCGGCCGAATTTGTTTTTGTCGTATCTTTCAAACGGTGATGAATATGGAGAAAAGGACCACGGAAATGAGTTCGAGGAGTCAAAAAATGGTGGAAAGGAGCTATGGGGTGGCCTGAACTGGTGGAAATGGCCGGAAAATCAAGTACACCGGTGACCCACGGTGGCCTTGTGCGGCTCGCCGGCCCGATCCGGCAGCGTCCGTTGGCGGTTATTGCGTGAAATTTGCGGCCGACTTCATCTCGGCGTCCTCCTCCCACTGTCGGCGGTGTGCGGTGATGGTGGCGTAGAGATAAACTCCCACGGTTGGCAGATGAAACAAATGGGTTAAGCATTGTTCGGGGTTTCGGGTTTGGGGATTCTCTTGGGTTTTGGGGTTGGATCTAACGGAACCCGAACCCAAACGCCATAGAGCCTAGGGTTGTTTTTCGGAGTAAAAATCCGGGCTGATTGAAGCGATAAAATCTTCTTTGTTTAAACTGAGACCAACCTTTATGTCAAGTAAGTCGGATTTTGGCGTTCTACATGCGTGAGCCGTATTGGCGGGCCTACGAAATGGTGTCTTGGGTGGCAAATTATTCATCAGCAAGAAAAAGTCAACTTGGCCCACACCACTGTGGTTGGTCGACTTGGTCAAACTTAGTCAAACTTATTTAAAAACTTGTATTATTTAGTGCGAGGTCGACCTGACCTACCCCACAGCCAAAGAAAAATTTCGTCCACGAAATTCGTACCTGTGTTATGGAAGAGATGAGGATACTAACTCCGCATTTGGTCTTCCCGCTTCCAAGTCGCTTCCTCGACTAGGTGGTTCCTCCAAAGGACCTTCACTAAGGATATTGTCTTGTTGTGAAGCTCCTTCTCTTCTTTACCCGGAGATACGCCTTTGGCTGCTCTCCTTAGGATAAAGTCATCCCTCGACTCGATCTCTGAGACCAATCGACACATGTGAGGGATCTGGAATATACTTGCGTAGCATGGAGATGTGGAACACATTATGGACTCGAGAAAACTCCTCCGGCAATTCTAATCTATAGGCCACTGGACCTATCCTCTCAACAATCTCAAAAAGTTCCGATGTAGCGAGGGTTTAGCTTCCCTCGCTTCCCCAGCGCCGTACCACCCTTCGGAGAGAGTTTAAGAATATAGATCCTCGACCTCAAACTCTATCCTTTAGAATATCCACATAACCTTTAAATATTCATCAAAGCATTATATTTCGACCACAAACAAACTAAGGTTGGCATACAATCTTTCAAATCTCCAGCCTCTGGTCCGACTTTCATATCACCTGGTGGTCTCGTACTACATCTAAGGTGGAAATAATGGGGATGAGTTCGGCATTTCGATGGTAGATCCTAACAAACCATGCTCATAAACATTTCAATTATACATAATTCAAGATATCTCAAAACGCAGGCATTTTACGGATAATAGGTTGATGATGGGAAACACATGAATCTGTCTGCCACCGTCACAACCCCCTCATCCGGTGACTCTTTTAGGCTTTCACCCGAGGACTAGACAATCATCCCGGAAGCGGCGATAAATTGCTGGGACTTACGAGGATATGCCCACATCCGGTATATCTGTGACCTTTCTGGGACTACAACCTAGGAACTAGTTCACGTCCGTCCACTACATGTCTCACCCTCACGTCAAAAGCACCTTAATGGTACGTAATCTCACAACATCAAACCACAGTATAAGCAGGAGAAGGCTAGAAGATCCCCTACTTTCCTTAGATTCAAATGTCCCCAAGTCTCCCAAGGAAGTCAAAACTCGAGGCTACTCCAAGGGTCTGCAAATAACAAGTCATAAGATTCCTACTTCACAATCCGTTTCACATAAAAATTACTCATGGTCTTATTACTTTTATCACCACTCGATCACATATATCCTTTATACTTTCCAATACAAACCTTGATCCCCCAAGTGCACTTCTCTCTACACTTACTAGATCACCACTTTCAATACCATTATTAGTGGTCACACAAACAACGCACTCAACATAATTCACCTCGTAATTCTATCTCCATATTACATCAGTCAGAAGATAAAGTGCTATGGTTCTTTCCAACTCGGGATCACCTGGGCTGATAAAATGACTGCTATGACCAAAATACTAACACTAGCCATAACAGAAAAATCCAGCCCACAAAGATGCAAGAATTTATGATTTTCCCCACTCTTTCCATAAGTCTAACCAAATCAATCCCACACTAAACACACATCAAAGCCACTCTATCTAACCCAAATATCTCTCCCAAACACATCTGAATATAATCTGTGCTTTGCCAACTCATCACTCACACCAATCTAAGGTTATATGAAACTTAACTTCCAAAAAAGAGTAATCCCTCGAATCGTATCCCTATACAAAATCCCCTCAAATCCTTACACCATAACCAAGGATTAGGGTCTTACCTCCCCCATATCCTTCAAATCTAGGGTTAGGAGAAATTTCCCCCAACCAAACCCTAGAAAAAGAACCATTTTACAAGAATCAAACCAAAAACTCTTACCTTTTGCTCAATATCCTCTCGGTCAAACTTCCACTTACTGACCGTCTACTCTCTCGAGGATCCACATGAATGGCATCAGCATAAACTACATGTCCAAGAAACCCCACTCGGCCCAACCAAAATTCTCATTTGCTGAACTTGGCATACAACTGGTATTGCCTTAAAGTCTGCAACACCAAACCCAAATGTCTCTCATGTTCCAACTCGCTTCTCGAGTACACCAAGATATCGTCATAGAGAAAACACAACCTCACCGGCGATGGAATGAAGACCCGATTCATTAAATCCATGAAAGCCGGGCCGGCATTGGTGAGTTCAAAGATCGCTTAGAAACTCATAACGCCCATATCTCGTCTCACGCCGCCTGGGGAATGTCCGATTCCCTAATCCCACTAATGGAAACCCCGACCTCAAGTCACTCAAGAACACTCTTGCACCCCGCTGGATCAACAGTCATCAATCCGAGGCAAAGGATATTGGTTACGAATGGTTATCTTATTCAACTGTCTGTAGTCTATATACAACCTCTAAGTGTCATCAGGAAGAAGAACTAATCAATTTCAAGGATAATGTTAGGAAGGTATACAAAACACTGGATGAGTCGCACAACAATGTACAACCCTACAACTAGAAACCTGCAGTGGCTCTCGATAATTGCTTCGACAGATTCGACCTGATACCCTTCCAGGTACCCCTTGTCCCGCCTGTTGAGTCCCACAGTACAAATCCAGAATGCATTAAGGGGCCCCACCTAAAAGAGAAGTAAATACCTGCAGCACTACAATACCTCAAATATATAGAAAATCCACGACCGACCTATCCAAATGTAGGTCATAACCACAACATACATAATAAGGACTCATATGAGTTTAATACTAATGTCGAAAGCATTCTGTAAGAGTATCATAAATTAGTAGGTTACAAAATAGAATAGGTCCAACAACCACAAAGACAAATGGATGGGATAGCACTCAGAACTGTTTCGCAGAAGAGTGCTATCGACTGGCGCGAGGTAGCCCTACGAACTCCCCTAATTCTCTGGTGGAACAGATTTTAAACAATAAACGTGGAGAAATAAATCTCTGAGTGGCATAATTTATACGGAAGATAATATTTTTGTTTTCGAAATTTTCTTCTCTCAAGACCTCATCACTCTTGTAAAGTTCCCCGCTTTGTAAACATTTACAAACCCAACTTTTACCCCAAGTCCAACATATACACTATTCTCAACAATTTAGCCGACACAAAGTCTATTTAAAATCCATACTATGAACTATACACAACATAAAGCCAAGCATAAAGCATGTATAGTCATCATAATAAAATAACTAAGTGAAATGCACCATAACCACGAAATGTAAATAGTTGTACCATATTCAAAGATAAATCAATAACGCCCATACCATACCCATAAGATCATAAACTATACCATATATACCTACCATATACCATACCATATACTCATCATAACCCATCATATACCCATCATAAATCGTACTATACCTCCTGCAACCACAATGTACCGCACTATATATCCATATAAACCGCGCCACATACTCATCATAAAATCGTACCATATACCCATCGATACCATACCATATACTCATCATAACCAAGATCATATACCCATCATATACCGTACTATATAACGCAGAACATATACCACTATTATACTCACGCAACCGTAATTATACACTTCATAAACCGTGGGACACCCCACCTCACGACCTCAACCCCGGAAGGTGTCGCGGGTAATAATAATAACATGAACAGCCATGGACCTCGACCTCACTACCGTGAAATAATATATAACCGCTGGATGTAACCAACCCCACGACACCGTGGCAATCTCGTGATACTAAACCATCGTAAAACTCCGACCTCACTGGGCCGTGGGAATAATGTATAACCGCTGATGAATCCAACCTCACGGCTAATCGCGGGCGAACCCGTATTACCAAACCGCTTCGTCAAACCGACCACGCCACCGCGGAAAAACCGTAATGGTTCAACCGCCTGATCAAACCACCACGCCACCGCGGAAACAACGCGGATACCCAACCGTCGATCAAACCGACTCTCACTTCGCGACCGCGGGTAATACCTTAAAATAACGGAACCGTCGGGGTCAAAACCGACCACGCCAACGCAGTAAAACCCAAAATACCCAACCGCTGGGATCAAACCGACCACGCCAACGCGGTAAAACCTGCACTACAATATAATTATCGAACCCACCTCCGTGACAATCCGTACATCACCTATAACCTCTAACTCAAAGTTCTTACTCACGTGCACCTTTTTCCAATGTCACCGTATCTTAGGTTAAGAACTATGAACTTACTTTCCACAACTCAATCAACTACATTGAAGATCTTACCTCAATTCATGTCGAAATTCGAATAATACCCTAAATGATCTATATCTTTAACCATTTACTAAACACATATATATTTCAAAATCCATTCTTCTATACAAGAATACTTCAAGGCTAAAACCCACCCATGCCCAAATATCTAAATACCACATAATCATTCAAGAACCAAGATAACTTCCAAACGCTGAAAATGTCGATAAAATTCACACGAAATGATGGTAACTGTTTTATATGTAACCAATAATCACCCAGATGCAACCAACCATTTTATCAAACAAGATATATGTAAAATATTTAATCACAATAGATATACCAATATAAACCCAAATCATTTTAAAACATATAAAACCACTCCACCGACTATAGACGCCAAATTCCTCGCCTCCCTCCAGATGGTCTCCCTACTCTACACATGAAGGTCTGTAATATGATATATGCTAAACTCCATTTAGGCTCTAATAATCTAACTAACAACCTTAGATGTCCTCGAGGCCTTAATAAATGTTGAGCTATGAATCATCCAAATCGGGACTCCATGCTCTTCCACTACACCGCGCCCTATAATCCGAGCACCTAAAATTGGGGCTTTCACCCGGAGCTGATTTAAATCAACCGTCCAATAAATTCTCAAAACATCCAATTTCACAATACAACTTTAATTTTGCCAAATTTTAATCAATTGGTACTCTATTTCAAATTCCGACTTCTGTGAATTACCCGAAAACAACCTAAAACTAAAACACCAAACGACGTCCAAAATTTACAAACCACATATCAATGGAAAGCCCAAGAGACCAGGCTGTATCAGTAGTTCACCTTTGGTCCAAAGGTTGCTGTGGTGGCTGGAAACCCGATCCAACAGCCTACCGAATTTGTTTTTGTCGTATCTTCAAACCCGGTGATGAATCGAGAAAAGGACCAATGAAATGAGTTCGTGAGGGAACCAAAAATGGTGGAAAGGAGCTATGGGGTGGCCTTGAACTGGCCGGAAATGGCCGGAAAATCAAGAAATTCACGGTGACCACGTACGCCGCAGCCTCGCGCCCGACCCCGCCCGGGGTGGCGGTTGGCCGCGGAAATTCACTCACGGCCCCGTCTCCCACCGTCCCTCCTCCCACCTGTTTGGCGCTTGCACATGGATGGTGGCCGAACGCATTCATCAATAAAACCCGACTACTTAAAATGGGTTAAAACGACCCAATCTGGGTTTTCTGCTTTCTTGGGATTTTCTCGGGTTTTGGGGTTGGATCCTAATCCTGGCACCCAAAACTAGGCTTATATAGAGCCAGGTTGTTTTCAAAAATCCCGCTGATTGAAAACTCGATAAAATAATCATTGCTTAAACTTACTGAGACTATAACTTCTTATCCGTGAAGTCTGATTTGACGTTTCTAATTGTCTGCTAACTCAGATCGACGAGGCTTCACAAATAAATTGGGCTCTTTAACCAACCCAAAATTATTCATCCTTGAAAAAGTCAACTTGGCCCCACTACTAGCTTGATTTGTCAAACTGGTCAAACTTTACTAAACTTGTTAAAAACTTCTAGATTATCTTAAGACTAGGTCATTACAACATAAATTCCTAATTATAAGCTTAAAATGAATAGAAATAGATTTCAAAGTGTTACATTTGTTCATCTTCCGTAGAATAAAGAGAATTCGAGAATTCTATACCCCATTGGGTAAGGATTCTCTCTATTTATTGCCTCTGGATATGGCTTATAGAATTTTGGGAGGCCAATTTGTCTAAGGCCTATCCCATATAGCTCCTATACCGCTTCCCTTATTGCCTCCAAGTTTGGTGGTAGTGGAGGTGGCTATATAAAAGGTCAAGGAATTTACTACCCTCTATTAATACCTACCCCTAAAGGTGGTGAAATAGTGCCTCTCGTGCCTCCATCCAAAGGAAGTGGCTCATTACAAACTCCAGGTTGTGTAACTGGGTTGGTGTTAACATACACCCTTTGAGGAGTCATTGTCCTAACAAGATTAGGATGTTCTCCATTAGAATTTTTCGAACTTCCCTCTTCTCTCCTATGGGGAGGAAGATATCGATTTTCAACCTATTTAGGAGAGTAGGGAGGTCCACCTATTTCCTAAAAATTCCTGGGGAGCTACCCCTCGAGTTCAATAGATAATTGTCTCCAAAGCTTATTATCTTGTTGCCTTATAAATCGAGAAGTAAATTATGACCTCTATGGTCTAGCCATCTTTGAAATTGCTTTCAAGATAGTCTCTTATTCCCGACTTTTTCTTCACTCAACTACAATAGCCTTAACTTGCTCAATGTTTTTTGGTATGTTCATCACTCTAATCAGCAAGGCCAGCATACTCTGACATGGCTTTAGTTTTCTCAACTAGAACTTTGAGTTGTTTAGACTCAACCTTTACTTAAGCAACCATTTTTTCATAAAAACGTTGCCTAGCCAACACATTTAATCTTTGTAGATTGTCGTTCATTGCCTAAAACTCAACGGAATTATGAACATGAATATCATCATTATCTATATTACCTATGCCTGCTTCCTACCTGAATGGGTTGTCTGATGCAAATTCTTCTTGCAGAAAATTTATTGTATTTCTCTTAAACTGTTCCACCAAGGTTGGAACAAATCTTTCCTATGCTGCTTTTACAACATCAAATACTGAGTTCTAAGACTCCAAAATGGTTTTACTTCTAAATTTTTATGGCATCCTCAGGAACGAATGAATCCACCGGATGATGTTTCACAAAGATGTGTCCCACCGAGCTATGTTTCACAAGATGTGTCCCATAGAGTGATGTTTCACAAAGATGAGTCCTGTACTGGGCATGCTTAAAATATGGTTATGCACTTCAATAATCTCACACACATGAAGCATACAAAACACAAGCTTCAGGTGCCAAGAAATTAAAGTGTTTCAAAAACCGGAATGACTCTGTAAGATCAAACTTAATCGAGCTATAGGCTCCCGGTTCCTCGAAGGCTCCCTATAATCAAAGTGAAAATGATCGCATCGACCGCAATATTACAGGAATTAATTGCTAAAGAAAAATGTTAGATTTCCCATTAGCGAACGTAAATAACACGTCAGTTGGTGTTGACATCAATAGACTTACAACCATAATTGAATTGTCAAGAAGAAAACATTAGATTTCATTGTGAAAACAGTATTGTGCTAGAAAATTGATAAAGACCTTAATAGAACTGCAAATCATGGTTACATTTGGAATTACTAGAGAAAATAATGATTTCACAATAATGAATGACATATCGCCGAAATTTTCCAAAAACTTGGCTAACAATAGGAATTAGAATACTGAAATTGTTGAAAGCTTGTTGAAAGTTTAGATTTAAAGTAATGATATTTGTTCGATTGATTTGTTGAGTTGTTGGATTGATTAATTAGTCGTTGGTTGATTACGCTTCTTATACTCCTTTATATCAGCATGACTGGCCGCTCGAGCCCCTTTTTATCCACTCTATCTGCTTTCTAAAGCCCATGTCTTCCATTAAGGAAGCTTGTTCCTCAAGAACTCATCCATGTCTCTATTATGGAGTCTTGTTTCTCAAGAAAATTCTACATCAGCACAATACTGTCCCAATTATGATATTTTATAAAAGCTTCGTTTGACTTCCTAAAATTTTAAATTTTTCATAAATACTCCTAAACTTCTTCTACGTCACTCAACAGATTCGGGCCCCTTTCTACTTGGACTTTTATTCATGGGCTTACGCTTAGGCCTAACCCATTATGGAAGAGGCCAAATTTCAATTTTGGTGCAAACAAAGGGATTCCTTAAATTTTACGATGGCTTCTAATTCCTAATCCTGAGCAACTACCGGTAGTATGCTGCATGTGAATCACTCAAACAACTCGGTGGATTCCAAAATAGAAGTCATGAAACTAAATATAAGACTTAAATTATAAAGAACTCCTTTTCCTTTTTTGGGGGTGGGAGTGTTTCCTTTCTATGGTTTTGCTTATACTATAATAGGGATCCTTAATTTTGTTTTGACTACTTGTCATTATATTTGGTTGGTCAACTTGCAGAGATATAATGATGGAATATTCAGAACATGCAAGCAACAAAATTGGGGATCAATCTGTTTGAATTATTGTCTGAAGCTCTTGGACTAAATCCACACCATTTGAAACACATAGGATGTGCTAAGGGCCTTTACCTTTTAGTGCATGTCCTAAACCACAACTCACCCTAGGCTTCATGCTAAATGACTATGCTGACTTTACACCATACTTTTATAAGAACAATGCCAGGTACTCAAGTTCTTCATGAAGATCAATGGGTCGATGTTCCTCCCATACCTAGAGCTCTGATCATTAACATGGGAGATCTTATGCAAGCAAGTTGATCCGTGTCCAATTAAGCATAATTTCTTAATTACTATTCCAAAACATTTTTCATCAAATCCAAATTGAGAAAAGAACCCCAAAAAAATTATTGTTTTGAGTCACTTGTCAGATTTTGTTTTTTAAAGCTCATAGATTAGAAGGCTACATTGGTTTTGAAGGTGTTCATGACATTTTCTTTGGTGCAAAATAATCTCCAATGACAAGCTAAAAAGCATCTTCCATTGAGTCCCACAAAATGGAAGGCCCACCAGTAGCAATTTTAGAACTTCTTTATACCCAGAGCATGCAAGACTCTATGGCCCCATAAAGGAGTTTCTTTCAAAAGAAAACCTACCCCATCTACAGGGAAACAACCATAAATGAGTTTCTTACTTACTTCTTATCAGATTGACTGATATTACTCAACATTTTGACAGAGAAGGGTTATGATAGACTCATGCTACCCGCAATGGGTGGACTGAAGTTCTTCATAGCTAATTCCTTCCATGTCAATGTTTAAGACATTTTATTCATCTATGAGAATGCATTCATTGAACTGTAATACCACTTTGTATTTGGCACTCCAATTCCTTATTCAACTCCAATTCCTTATTCAATTCACTAAAAATATTATTATAACTTAAGTCGCTTATCCTTTCTATAAGTGTCTTTCTCCCATATTCCCATGAATCTCAGTGCTAAACATAATATCCAGAAAATATGTTGTTCTATCGACAACTAATAATGCTTAGTATAGATCAACTGTAAAGTCCACAATTTGTTGTTCATCACATGAATGTGTTCATGCAATGAATGACTTGGATCTTATCATATGTAATATAACTGTTCCAAAGAGATATACTTGATTTTCACTTACATATAAAAACATAAAGTTGAAATTGACTTTAGGCATTTAAAGTTATAATAATTTCATTTATCATAAATATTTGATGAATAACATATAATGAAAATATAAATTTGTTTCAACTAATTTATCTAAATTATTCCAAATCAACATGTATAATAGATATGAATATTATCTTGAAAATTTCTTCCAAACGGAGTCTGAATGTGTCCTCAAAGTCCATTCAAAGCTTACTACCTTCCAATAATAATCAAGGGTAGTCACCGATCAAGGTTGACGGTGAAACGTGCCCAATTAGTTCAATAAGTGGCACTAGCCAGGGTCACAAGATGTACTTAATAGATTTTTGACACTTCACTTTCAAAATGACGCACCAGATATTATCACATCATCAGACATTGGTCCAAAACAAAATGATGTCACGTCATCCAACCTGCATTGCCACGTCACCTTATCGTTTCAGAATTTGCAGAAAAGTACAAATTTTCTGGTGTGCCCTTGAATTTATATCAAACTATTCAGGAATGAAGAAGAGTAATCATTGAAAAGTTTTGGACGAGATCTTGTAGCCATATCATTTTTAAATCATAAATAGTCATCATAATTCTGAAAAAAGAAAATATTCAATTTTGAAAAACATAGCATTGAATCATCCCAAACACCGGATGTATAAAAACACAAAGTGTAAGAATTCACAATCGAAAGCAAAAGTTGGTACTTACTTGTTAAGCACGGATCTTGTGTCTTTAATGTTTAGGCCAAAAACATATGATTAGAATCTGAATGTGCAAATCATAGTACAAACACCTTTTAATGGTATTTGGATGATCAGAAGAACAAGATGAGAGAGAGATTCTCTTAATAAATGTATATGACCTTCTTTTTAATGAATTGAACCAGAGAGGATTAGATTTCTATATTTATAGGTTCTGATACATACCCTCTTTTGAACACACATCCCTTAGATGTTTTTGTTCTGCAGCTCTGTGGTCGGGTCAAGACACCGTACCCAACCCAAAAACAAATTTTGCCTTCAGGTTTATAAAAATTGTTCATTTAGCCTGTTGCAGTACATTACTTGAAATAATGAAAGAGAATGTCATATCATTATTTTCACCATTTAAATGCTGTTTGGGAATTTTCTATTATGTGGGAACCGATCCACTACTTCACGTTGTTTGAGAATCTGCAGGCTTTGTGAGGACCGATCATGATAGATGATGTGATGGCTTAGATTGTTAGAAATCGATTTACAGATTTTCTATCGAGCAAAGCCCCTAACTCGTCACTTAAGAATTCATTCATGATAAAAAATGAGAGTAGATTTGACTAGTTTAATCCATCTAAGATACAGAACAATAAAGACTCTCAAAATATTATTAAACTTCTAATTAATAAAAAGAAGACATTTGAGCTTTATATATGTGCCCCTTGTTCTCTTAATTTTACTTCAATATGATTCTATATTTGAAAGCCTTTTAATCCTAATCAAATGCGCCAATTATTAAAAACTGCACTCCACATCGAACTAAAAAAAACCGACATAATTCAATGTTGTATCGATATTGAATCCATAGTTGGACCAATGGCCGAATCCATGGGGCTGACCAATGGTCAACTAAGGTTAACACATAACGCTGGCAAATATATAATATTAGTAAATCAAAACTTTAAAATACTGAAATTTTAAAATAAATATATAATAAAAATTATATTTCATATAAATGCATTGATATTTTTAATTTTATTTATATCTATATATTAGTGGATGTATATTATTAATTTATTTAAGCAATACATCTAATCTATTTAGTAATTATTTATTATTAACTATCCATGTTTATTTAAATATTTATCAAAATGTCCCTTCATTCTTTATAAGAATGTAAAATAGCTTTTCCAGGATAACTACACTAATTTGAATAAAATTAATATACTTTAAAAAAAAAGAAAATCTCATTCTTACGATCTTTTTTGTTTTTATTTTTAGTAAAAATAAAAATAAATTTTTATAACTATCTATCCATCATTTATAGTTATTCATTCATTCCAATTTGTTTTTTTATATATGAATTAGTTTACAAAAATAAAGTTCCATAAAATTATTTCAATAAAAAATATCAGAAAATTATTGTACAAAGTTTCGGAAATTCGTTTGCAGTAAATCCTAAAAAGTATTATTATTATTAATATTACATTATATTATACATTTCACGAGAGGGGAAGCGCTGTCTGCCTTTAATGTGGCAAGATTCGTCCCACATCCAACACATATGTAAGGGTTATAGCCTTTAAATATATGATTCCACCTTCAGCTTTCAAACCGTATATGGGCCATGGGCTAATGACGAAGTTAAAGATGGATGAACATTGGCTATAGAAGATGATGGTCCTTTTCTATATTGAACCGGACTAGAGTCAGCCGCGCTCCTTCGAGCTCGTATGATACGTAACCCGCATAGAAAGTGGCGGCTCACGGTGAGTGTGCCACCGCCTGACGGGGTTAAGCCGGCTTTCTTCTTACGAAAAAGAAAGAGATCAACCGGGTCACGGTTTCGCGATCACAGACCTTCTTCGTGGAATTGTTCGCATTTATCATGAGCGATCACGACGATTTTCCTTGTTAGATCGGCGATATCGTCATCTTCCCAATTCTGCAGTAATCTCCTCTTCCTTATCGCTAACCGAATATTAAAAGAACAACACTGCACTCATGTGCATCCTTCTTCCTTAACGAGTAGATACACTTAACTGAGATGAGTGCTTTCCTTCTTACGCCTACAACTCGTGGATCTAAGTTACATCCCCATCACCAAATACCTTCGCCCACTCCGGCTTAGTTTTCGTACTCTGGCCGCGCCTACGAGCAACGACGCCATCGCGGGCCCGTCCCCATGTGGAGGCTCTACCGTCGCCTATGGAGGACGCCTAACCCGCTTTAGGCTTCACCGGCGGTTTGTTCCCCGGGCTTCGCGATCCCGGGCCTATGCAAACCGAAGCTTTAGGCATTATCACTGCTCTGCTCGTCGGGGCGAAGCCGCTGCGGCGCTAAATTCGTTTCGATCAACGGATTCCACGGGCCACAGGTTTGTCGTCTAGGCTTGCTCCGCCAACGCATCACGATAATGATCTTTCCACTTTCGCGACCCATTTCGACTGACATTTCTAGTGTTTTTAGAAGCACCCCTCGGCCATTTAAACCATATTCCCTTGTTCCTCAAACCTTTTTCTTTGTGGTCTTCGGATTTTTCTTTCTTTAATCTTCTCTGATTGTCGCTTTCAAGATCGCTTCAATGCCATTCTATCTCGCTGGGGCTGCCTCTTTTGTTTTCTTCCTAGTTCGTACGCTCTTTCTTTCTTCTCTTCCCTTGTTTACCTTTTTCTTACTCAATTCCGCTGGTCCTCGTGGTCACTACTATTCCCTCTTATACTTCGCTCAATCATGTTACTTCCTTAGCCTAATCGCTCTTCTCCGTCTACGACAGTGGGAAGGTCACCGAGGAGTCCGAGTCAAAACTGACGCGATGGATCCGATAGTCCTGCCACCGTGTCAATGAGCCCCTAATCCGGTCATCCATCCCCGCCCGGCAAAGGCAAGGGAAAGACATGAGATTAGGTAAATTCTAGTGGTTCCGAATATCCGAGGGCTCGTGAAGGCATACTGACGCCGGGATCCTCTTAGCTCTGCCGAGCCCATTGGCGAACAAACCTTCAATGCCCGCTATAGACCCCCTCTTGGCGTTCAAGTCTGGTGCCTTGATCTTCTCACCTCATACATCATCCAGTTCTAAGATGGTCTCGCTTCGCGATCTTCAGAACGGTCTCCGCTTCCCCTCGCACCCTTTATCAAGAACGCCTTACAATACTTCAACGCTGTCTGGTCCTAACTTTCTCCTAATTTTTGGTGTTTTGGCTCTGGCTTCGGTCGCTTCTTTTAGGACAAGGGCCTTAGTGGTTCCCAAAAAGATAGCTCTACTCGTTGGACTTTTTAGTAAAAGAGGTCGAGAGGGCTTAGATATTTCCTAAACTGGCCCAATATTAATGATTACTTATGATCTTCCCATCTTCCCATAAAATACTGGAAGGAGCAAGCATTTCTTCATCTGGGTCGTAATCGGGAGTACAACTGGCTGACCAGATACGCTGCATTCCGACAGATGACCGCCTTAGAGAATCAGGTGGAGTTTCGTCCATGCTAGTCGGAGTTAGCTTTTACTGGTTATGAGTCGTTCTTAACTTCTCTTTGGTTATGTTGCCTTCAAGTATCCATCCCGACCTCAGTTCCGAGGATAAGAAGGTGAAGCAGTAGTTGTCCAAGTGTCTCCCATAGGTTTACTCTGAGCTGATTAGATCGGATATTCACGGGCCTTCTAGTGTGAACCCTTCTCGACCTTCCCATCCTTCGGGTGCGAAATCTTCTCTACCCTCCGCTTTAACGCCTCCTCAATATTCTGTCATGAAGCCTTCTCGAGAAGAGCTTCAAGCCCGAAATAATTTTGGCGAATAGCTATAGCGCCAAACGTGAAGGTCCCGATCGCCTTAAGAGCAACCATGCGACTCGAGGCAAAGTCCCAAAGTTGGGGGCGTTATCCTCGCCATCGTCTATTCGGGAGCAAGGTCACACGCCTCATCCTGTGGCTGACTTGTCAAAGGTGACAGGTCCACAACTCCATTCTCCCTGTGCCGTGGTAGCCAAGAGTCCTCCCAGGAGGACTGCCGAGCCTCCTTTGGATATTCTGCCTATCCATCTCTGGAGCTCCCCACAAGAGCACCGAGCCTTCCCAGCGCCCGAGGGTGAGGGGAGGAAGTGACCCTGTCTCGAGAGGATGAGGACTGTTTCGGGTCACACAGCCTGCCGCCGGGCCGTGTTGTCCATCCTACGCGATTCACCCTAGAGGGCGTATGCCATGTCCGTTGAGGAGGCTCGCCTTATCGTCTGTGGAGCCGCTCACGATGTCCGGACGCCTTTATTTGCTCTGTCCTATTGTTGATTTCCTGATCATCTTACCTTTGTCTCAAGTCGTAGGTGGCTACCTACGTGAAAAGCCTAGCGAAGAGGGCTTGCTTTTCTTAGGGGTCCGACAGGGCAGTAGAAGCTTATAAAGCCGAGGTCGCCTCCCTAACCTCGGAGAGAGCCGACCTGCTTGATCGAGGATGCCATGAAGCATAGATCCAACAACTCACACTGACGACGAAATCATGAAAGGCTGAAGAGAACAGAAAAGAAGGCCTGATGAGCCGAGGGCCGCCGCTCTGCCACATACTTGCACATCAGACGCGAGGAGGAGCCAGCGCGCAAGGGGGTGAGCCGTGTGTAGTCGGCTGAGCAAAGAGTGTAAAAGGAGGAGTCGCAGTGGCTAGTGTGGACGAAGCCGCGTCTAAAACCACAAATACTAAGCCTGCCCGCTAAGAGGTCGAGGCCAGAGCACCGGGGCGCCCGAACGAAGAAGAATGCCATGGGCTTCGTGATGATCTCTAGAGGTTGCATGCCTTGGTTAGGCAAAAGGAGGGGTGATTGTAGAGTGAAGGACGAGGCATGTACTTTATAGACCTTCGGGTGGCTTGCTTTTCGGTGCAAGGCTTCTAAGGTCTACGCGGGCTTGAGATTCGATTTCCCAGTTCCTATTGAGGATGAGGTGGGAGAATCTGACTCTGACAAGGAGGATGGCCTTGGGGTGTCTTCGACATCCCTAGCTCGCTTCTTTCTTCCCGGCGACCCCGCTGGTTAGGCCGCCTGTTCCTATTTCTAATACTTAGGCTTTTCCGTCGCCCTTTTTTGCTTCTAGCTTCTCAGCTCAAGCGTAATGACGAGTATTTTGACCTCAATGAAACGCAAATACGTATTCACACTTTCGGATCTTTGCCTTTCATTCCCTTTACGGGGCTTCCAAGAGCCAAGCTATGTAATAAACTGAACTCTATGATTTTTGCTGCAAGTGGGGCTATGCGGCCTTTTAGTGGTCGAGGTGCTGGGCTCTTGGAACTGAGCTTCAAGACTCCCTTGAACTAGGCTACATGGCTCCTTTGGACTATGAGCTACGTGGCTCTCAACAAACTAAGCTACTAGGCTCTTATTGAATTGAGCTATGTGGCTCTGCTAAACTAAGCTACTGTGCTCACTAATTGCCACGCGGGCTTTAAACACCGAGCTCCCGGTTCTCATCAAGTCCGCTACGCGCCTACTGTCGCTTAGGCCTTAAAGACCGAGCTCTATAGCCTCTCAACTAAGCTACATGGCTCCTTTGGACTGAGCTACTGGGCTCTAAACGAACTGAGCTACGTGGCTCTTAATAAACTAAGCTACATGGCTCCTTCGAACTCTGAGCTACGTGGCTCCTTTGGACCGAGCTACATGGCTCCTTCGAACTCTGATCTACGTGGCTTTTAAAAAACTAAACTACTAGGCTCTTACTGATATGAGCTATGTGACTCTTAGTAAACTGAGCTCCATGGCTCTTTTGAACTGAGCTATGTGGCTCTTAGCAAACTAAGCTCCATGGCTCTTTTGAACTGAGCTACATGACTCCTTTGAACTCTGAGCTACGTGGCTTCTTTGGATTGAGCTACATGGCTCCTTCGAACTCTGAGCTACGTGGCTCCTTTGGACTGAGCTACATGGCTCCTTCGAACTCTGAGCTACGTGGCTTTTTAATGTCCGAGCTCCCGAGTTTTCATTGAACTAAGCTATGTGGCTCGTCGAACTCGGGTTATGCTCTTAGCAACCTGGAAGCTCCATGGCTCTTGAATCTCAGCGCTGGCTCCTTTGAATCGAGCCACGGCCCTCGAACCCAAGCCACGCGGCTCCCTGGACTAAGCCATACGGATCCTCTAACCTAAGCTACGTGGCTTTTAATGACCAAAACCCAGTTTTTTTAATCGAGCCAGGTGGCTATTATCAACTGAGCTAATGGCTCTTGACGAATCAACTACTAGCTCCTGGGGACCGAGCTATGGCTCCCTCGAACTTTGAGCTACGTGACTCCTTCTCAACTGGGGTTACATTTATTCCTTCGAACTCTAAGCCACGCGTGGTCGTTTAATGTCCGAGCTCCCGAGTTTTTGCTGAAATGGGCCTAATATCGACACCAATGCTTTGGGATTCCGAACTCGTATATTATGGATCGCCAAACTAAGCTATGCATCTTTGCTCAGCTGATTGTTGCAGCCAATGGCTCTACTTTGCCCATTTGGTGAAGTAAATTAATTCTATAATGACGATTTTGCATTTGTTCCTCTTCCAATGGGCAGGGGCCCGAGTATGTCTTATCCCCACTACCGGTGCTGTCAGGGCTTATGATTGTGGTCGCGGCTCTGATAGAGATGGGAGATCTTGGCATGCTCTTGACAAGTTTTGCATCTTCTAACTAGTTCCATGGCGTCTTTGAGCATCGTGGGCTAATAATACCCTTGCCTAAGGGTTTTTCCTACCAAAGTTCAAGCTCTGATATGGTTGCCGCAGATGCCTTCGTAGAGCTCTCTAAGCACGTAGTCGACGTCTTCCTTTCCTTGGCGCATTTATAGTTATGAAAGCCCCGCTTGTAAAGGGTTCCTCGTAAAGAACCGAACCGCTGATCCGGGGCTCACCGCAGATGCTTCATTCTGGACGTCGACAAGCAGTAAATTGCTCAATAGATAGTTCAAGATGGGGTCCATCTAGCTCGGCACGGTCATTACTGGGAGGACTTCGTCGCTGTTGACGTTTACTAAAGGTTCCATGAGGTGCTCGACCGGTACCTGTCTGTCTAAGTCTTCTTGCTATGCCGCCGTTAGCTTAGCCGCAGACGGCCTCATGTAGCTCCGCTTCGACGTGTTCGACCAACCCATACGAACTTTTGAGTAGTTCGCGTACCTTTTGAGGTAAAGGATCATTTTTTCACCCCTCGCTGAGAGATTCCTTCATCTACTTCACCACCAATCGGGAATCGCCGGCATACTCTGGGCCTTGATCGCCACGGAGGCAGAGGTTGGGCCCACATCGGCAACATATTCCGGGCCGTTGTTGGGAGGACTACAACTCGAACTGAGTGCATATTCCACGCCGATCCCATCCGCGGAGGTCATAATCAAACCTACACCCTTCCTCGAGCATCGCGCCCATCTATGGACAACCCCAGACGGGGAGGTCGAAACGAGCCGGGTCGCTTTCGTGAGGGTCATCGAGAATTCCATGATGAAATCTGCCAACACTTGCCCTTTGATCAATGCTCTTAGCTTCAGACTGGAGGCCGAACTCACTAAACTCTATCGCTCCATTTTACCGCCTTCCCGATGTCTCTAACATGTAGATTCGCTTTCATTGGGTGTTAGTGTCGGAATCTCGATGGTGTGAGCTTGAAGTATGGATTCAAGTCTTACGGCTGGTCACCAGTGCTAGAACTAACTTCTCCATCTTCTGATACCTTCCTCCGCCTCTCGTATTCAATTGCGCACAGACCCATCAGCTCGCCCATCTCGGCTCCCCGAGTAGCAAAGACGTCGAAACCTGAACGACTAAGCAGAGCTGCAGAGAGTCTCCTCCGAGGGCCACTTTGTAATGTAGTAGGAGCTTAAGTAGCTTTTGAGCACTGAACGCCTTCCTCGCTGGGCATCCCAGTGGAAGACCTTTTTCAGAAATTGAAAGAATGGCTAACACTTATCACTGGATCTAGACACAAAGAGACTTAGTGCAACTATTCTCCCGATCAGGTGTTGAATTTTTTTAGTATTTGAGGGTGGTTGCATGTCGAGCACGACTTTTATCTTGTCTGGATTTGCCTCTATTCCTCGGTTGTTCACTATGAAACCAAAGAACTTCCTGCAGACTGAGTTGCCACTCGGGTCAGGTTTAATCTCATCTCAGATTCCCGTATTCGGAATGATTTCTTCCAACTAGGTGGTCTACATGGAGCTCTACGATCAATTTCACCAAAGATGTCATCTATGTATACCTCTATGGATGAGCCTATTTGTTTCTAACATCTTGTTTACTAACCTCTTGCACATATGCCCCCGCGTTTAACCCCCAAAAGGCATCACCGATAACATTACGCCCCGGTCCAACCACGAAGGAGGTCTTCGTCGCTGTGGTTCCATCCCGATCGAATTTATAGCCCGAGAAAGCGCACATAAAATGAGGAGCTCGTGGCCGATGGCAATAACTATAAGGTCGATCCGGGGTAGTGGAGCCATTCTTCGGCAGGCCTGCTCACGCCAAGAAGTCACAGTCGCCACTCTGCCATTTTCCTTCGATTTCCAGGACCACATTAGCCAACCAAATGATAATCTACTTCGATAAATTTCGTGCTCGAGGAGCTCACTGACCTCCCTGCCGATAAATTCTCCGCCTCAGCTTAAACTTCTTTCTCTGGCTTCGAAGGAAGCCTAGCTGAGTGGGCGACATTCAACTCGGGGTGTTAATCACACACCTCTATGTCCATTGTTTCCGCGAATACTTCATACATTTTCTTTAAGAAGAGAAACGAGGAGGTCTGACGTCCCGCCAATTCTGGGCTGATGTATGCGAGGTGTTCGAACGGTCATTAAGTCAGACGTACCTGAAATTCTTCTTAGGGCATGTGTCGGTGTTTAATCTATCTCTTATGTCGAGCTCATCCATGTGATGTTGTCAACTCCGCTTCTGCTTCACACGTCAGCACTCCCTGCCACCCGTCGGTCTCTCTAACCGCTCCTATTCCATTATATGTATGGAATCTTTATTGAAACCATAAGATAAAGTAGTTGGACGACTTTGTAGCACTGGTGAGAAGTGCCAACTCAGTAACATGTTGTATGCCAATGGGGCATCCACTATGATGAAATTTATCAAGCATTGTAGTTCCGCAATGGGGTCCTCTAGGGAGAACAACTATGTCGGAACCTGTGGGCAAGACTCTCCTAAGAATCCCAATGTCGGTGTTCACCGGGTTCCACTTTCTCCCTCTCCATGCCCATTTTGTCAAACGCCGATGCGTAAGATGATGTCACGAGTTCCCATTGTCATCAGACCGTGAACTGCTTTGTTGGCCACGATGTACCTTTATTACCAATGGGTCATCATGGATGTCGCAACCTTCCATGTCGAGTCTAAGAAGGTTATATGAGATCACAAACAAGGAGCTGGATATCTGATACTCAAAGTAGTCTCCTGACCGATGTCGATATGTGGGCCTTCCTGCCCAAACTAGATTCCCTCCACCGCGAACTCGAAAATCACATTGATCTTCCAGTGGTCATGGTCACGAGCTAAAATGGCTAACGAGGTGGGTGGAGGAGGTGCCCGTCCGATCTTTCAAGCCACGTAATGACAGAGGTGTTCACACTTGACAAGAATTCGATTTTCTACTAAATACACGCCGTTCAGGCCCATGATCTCCATGGAACTAGCATTTGGTCAGGTCTCTTTGGTCGGGTCCGTCTCATCCGAAACGACCACCCAAAAACTTCTCATGCCGCACCTCGTATAGACTCGAGACACCGAGGCCGCCGGGGTGAACTCGCCAAGGTGGTACTGGCGGTACGCAGCTCGGCCGGGTGGACCCAAGCAGCCCTGCATTACCTGCTATCTGGAGATCAGACTGCCTTCTCTCGTCCCCCATGGAGATCTCTGCCTCGCCTCTTCGCTCTTTTCAGGGCTTCTGGCCCCGCTGCCCTGCTCCTTTGCGTCAAGAGCTTCCCGCTAGGACATAAGGCCTCTCGCCATTAATGTATTTTTCTCATGGCAAGACTCAAATCCATGCTTGTTCGAGGTTCTTCGAGATGGAAAACATCAGGTCTTTGGACTGTATGACTAGCCCGACGATAAAGGCAGTGATGGTGAACTTTTCATCTAGAATGTCTACCCTCAATGACCTGAAGTTGAACCTCCGATGTGACCTCAAAGCCTTCTCATGGGCCTCGCTTATGGTCAATGTGCGGTAAAGCAGGGCTTCCAGACGTTTCATGGGGCTTCGATGAAGTGGGACATGGAAGCAATGGAGAGCCTTTCAAGGATGAGAACCAAGCCATGTGAGCTGATATCCATGCCAGCGCGTGAGCCCTTGCTTGATGGCAAAGGCTCGCGATATCACTGGTTCCTCGTATCCATGCAAACGTTCCATTCTTCTCGTAGGTGTTGAGGTGGTCTATGGGTCTTTCGCTCCTCTCGAAAGCTTAAATCATGCAGATTCAACTTTGTCAGGGAGAGGGAAGTATGGTAACCTGTCGTGGAACGGATTCGCCTCGCTGCATCAGAAAGGCCCATTGATACCGGGTATGGCCCTTTACGCCTTCCTCTTTATTTGCCGAAGCCTGCTGATTCCTCCGAAACGATGTTCCCAAGATTGTGTTCCCGTTTTAGGTTGGCGGGGGACTGGATTGTTGCCTTCGTCATTCCCGCCCGCGCCCCGCCGGCCATCACCAAATGGCTCAGGGCCGCAGCTTCGCCCCGGCTGCTCTCCTCCTTCAATGTCTCGGGGCGCCGAATATTACGCTGCTCATCCTCGGAATGGTGTCGCTACTACTTCGCCCAAGCAGGTGTCACACTCCTTCCTCTTGCGGCCATACCCACAGATCCAATTCGCAGTCCGGTAAGCAGATGCTATACCGGGACTTTTACTCGCTTATATCGTATCAAGTCTTATAACTTAATCAGAAATTCATAAACAAAATACATATACAAAATCGCACTACCAATGTAGTGGTGCTCATAATCCTGTACACATATACTGAGTCCCAATTACTTATACATATACAAAACTGTACATTGCATTTACATAATCGTGAGCAAACCCATTGGTGACTGACTCACAGATGTAAGCCGCCTGAAGAAGATGCTGGAAGATTACTAATGTCCATTTCCTCACTACACGGATTAAACCCGTGCTGCTTAACGCTTAGTGGGAAACATATAACTTATACTTATACACATGCATTAATATAACCATTTACAAACTTGTACACATGCTTATATATCATATACGTATTTCATATCCTATTACATTAATCATGTAATAATTCTTATTACTTGTATCATGTCATGCAATTTATCATCACATAGCTTGCTAAGTTTCACATATCATCTCATATCATTTCATATATCATGTTTTTGTTCTTTGCATATACATATATCATCGAGCCTGAGTGTTTGGCGTCCCGCATAAACCTTAGAAATGGATAAAGGAAACTATAAGGACCCGAAGGCGTTGTACTCATTGTACGAGACAATGGTCTATAAGGGCCCGAAGGCATTGTTATCATTGCACAAGGCAATGACCATCTATAAGGGCCCGAAGGCACTGTAATGACCCAAACTGGGTCAACTGATCAGTATGCTGCAAAATTATTTTCCCTAATAGGCATGCCCATCTATCCCTCTACCAGGTACTAAGCAGACAATCCAGTTTTATTACATGTCCAATCTATATCTCATATCCCAATAACTATTGTTATTAGATACATTAGTAAAAAAGATAGACATCATACTCATTCTTCTCGATAGTATTTTCAGTATTTCATATCGATCACTTATCCATGTATGCTCATATGCTCTGTAATTTTCAGATTCTCATTATACTATTATGAAATAACTAGATGGTCTTAGGAAGCAAGGGAAACAAAACAAAAAGAAAACTGGTTCAACAGTGGCCTGCCCACCACGCTCAAATTTCAAAGAAGGTTTTGAACCCCACTTGTCCTCCACAGCACAAATCTATATTCTGACTCAATGGGCTTTCCAGTATCTTAAACAATTAAACGGAGTCTGACGAAGTTATGGTCAGTCCAAATTGAAGGCATAAAATTGTAATAGAATGTGGTGCATTTTGCACCCATGAATACAGTGAAATTTCAGACACTGCATAAAATTCAGATCATGAACAATGTTGTGAAAATTTTGCACTCCATGAACAAAGGTGAAAATTTTCTACAAAGGTAAAAATTTTCCTCAACTTTCGCATCAGCAGTGAGGCAAACTAAACTAAACTACACTGAGATTTTCACTACACTAAGTCCTAAATTGAAAACAACATAACACCTTCTCAGTTCGACAACACGATCCATATTGAGCAAAATGGCCATTACAACCCTAGCAACAGCACGAATGGCTTAAATAAACTCGAGAAAAACCCCTACTTAGACATACTAAAGAAGGTTTTCATTATGAGAAGAAACACTCAAACACTCCTAAACCCAAACCCAAAACTCATTATAGGTTTGATTTAAAACCTTAGACAAGAAGGAAACTAATATCCGCACTGTGTGTGTGGCCCTTCTTCCTCTTTTCTTCTTCTTCTTCTTCTTCTTTTATTCTCTTTTCTCCTTTCCTCCTCTCTCTCACGTAAAAAGCCCTAATTCTTTTTTTCCCCCCAATTTGACTTCTAAGACCAAATTGGTCTTATACCTATTTTAATTGGCTAAGGCCATGTTTAGCCAAAGACCAAAACCCATTAATTTATTTAACTTTCCTTTAATTGCTTAATAACCACTCTAATTCCATTTATTTTCACATCAACTTCTCTCATATTCTCATTTAGCATATAATCTTACATTCTTATGACCTTTAGGTCCTGATTTGGTAAATTACCAATTTACCCTTGACCTCTTGTATTAATTCCGGGTTTTTAATTATTTTATTTTTAGCATGAATATCCCAGTTAAAATTCTAATTTAACTTATATTACACCATAAACATGTTATAAACTAGCAGATAATTCAGCTGCTATAATGTGTCGCGCCTCCCGTGGGTGTCGGGTCTCCTGTTCAAGAGTTCCTCCAACTCCCTTAGCAGACATTGATTGACGAGACGGAGTGCCTCTCTGCCTCACTCGCTAGGCAAAAGATGAAGATCTTCGAGCGCCCCCTGTGGGCCGTCCCAAGCATCAACACTGCCTTGTCAGTCTTGTGCTCCTGAGGGTCAAGGTGACTCGCTCATTTTTCTGCCAATACCACCTGGCCACTACAGATCAATTGATTTGTAGCCAAATACGTTCCCACATACGGCGCCAAACTGATGGTGCTTTTTCTATCGAACCGGGCTAGATTATTGTTTCACTTGCCGTCACCAGCCCGTATGATACATAACCTGGATAGAAATGGTGGTCCAAATGGTGTACCAATCACTCTTCGATGGCTAAGTCGCTTTTCTTACAAAGTTAAATAGATCACTTGTTGGACGGGTTTCATGATCGCGTGACCTTTCTTCGTGGAATTACTCGGTATTTATCGTGGGTGATCAATGACATTTCCTTGTTAGACGACGACACGACATCTTCCCACTGTGCGAACCTCTTCCTTATCGCTAATCAATATTAAAGGATAATTAGGGAGCCATAATCGATGGATCCTTCAATGAGTGATATCAATCACAGACGGAAATGTTTTCTTCTACACCACAACCCAAGTGGGACACTGTTATCCCCATCACTGTCCCCGCCCATCGGGCTTAGTTTCACTCTCTCCCGCGTCGCAGTGAAAGAATCGTGATCACATCACGCCTGGGTCCCCCACGGAGGCCTTCATTGTCACTTTATGGAGGACTTCAACCAGCTTTAGGCTTCATTGATTGTTCATTCTCTGGGCTTGCATTCTGGGCCTATGCAAATTGAGTTTTTAGGAACTATCAGAAGATTTGGCATCCTTGAATCATTTGATTACAGGAAATTCAGAACTTTTTTAGTTGTCTATTTTTTTATTAAATTAGTATTTGAATTAAAATAAATAAATAGTCAAACTCAGTGATTTAACATAAAGTTGGATCTTTATATCACAAAAAGTTGTCTCTAACATCGCTTCTAGGGAAATTATGGAACCTAGTCATCTTTACATTGGCTAAGATGCGAGGCCTAACCACCTATATTTTTAAAAATTCCTCTACAAGCCACTGTTTAGTACTGTCTTGGCCTTTCGTTCACCAGAGGTTGTGGTGGTTGTTTCTCCACGTTCTGTTTCATTTCTTCACATTTATTTAAGAAAAATAAACAATTTCTGAAACGCCAATCTAAGCCGAGTTTCCATTTCACTAGGGAAAAATGGTGAGCAGCAGCAGCAGTGACAAAATTCCGGCAGAAAAAGTATCTGATTATGATCGAGAAAGTGAATTAAAATCCTTTGATGACACGAAACTTGGTGTGAAGGGATTAGTAGATGCTGGGCTTACTAAGATCCAACGGATCTTCATACAAACCACCGGCATGACTTGGAATTCCAAGGAGTCCCCACAAAGCCTTTCGATCATAGACTTCAAAGACATGGACAAAGATGCAGCTGTACGCAGTCAGATGATCATCAAGAAAATGGGAGAGGCTTCCTAGAACTGGGGTTTCTTCCAGGTTGTCAACCATGGTATTCCAGAGAGTGTTTTAAATGCTATGATTGATGGAATCCGGAGATTTCATGAGCAAGATGGTGAGACCAAAAGTAATGGTATTCCCGGGATCCCCAAAAGAAAATAAAATTTAATAGCCATTTTTATCTTTATCAAGCACGCATGGCCGATTGGAGGGATTCGCTGTATTTTACAATGGCACCTAATCCTCCCAATCCTGAGCAACTGCCGGCAGTATGCAGGTATGTGAACACCAGCTTTTTTGGGTTCGAAAATAGAAGTCATGAAACTAAGAAGGCTTTTGTCCGAAAGCAATTTGCTTTCATCATTGGCCCCCTTTTTTTTTTTTTTACTTTTTCACACTTATTGTTGAAATTTTAAAATTTTTTATTGAATATTGAAAAACAAAATATTTGGCCTTTTGATGTTTTTAATGTTTTTTCTATTAAAGTATATTATTTAATTGAAACTTACATGATTTGTTTCATACTAATTAAATAAAATCACATGTATTTTAAAATTTATTGTCTTAAAATTTAGATAAAAATAAAAATTTACTTTTTTTTTTAGAAAAAACAAACAACTAAATATTTAATCGTAATAAATACTATTCACAAGAAAAGTTTTACTCAACCTTAAGTAAAAAAAATTGTTTTTTTTTTCTGCAAGGGGGGGGCGGGTGGTTCTGTTATACTATAATTAGGATCCTTTTGTTTTGACGCCTTGCCATTATATTTGGTTGCTCAAATTGCAGAGACACTAGATGGAATACTCAAAACAAGTAAGAAAAATAGGACTCACTATGTTACAATTATTGTCGGAAGCTCTTGGACTATGTCCATACCATTTGAAAGACATGGGATGTGATGAGGGCCATTTCCTTATGAGACATTGACGGGCTGTTAGTGAGTGTGTAAATGTTAAGTAAAAACGTAGGCCTGTACGCGCAAGTATACGCGTTGAGTTCACGTAGTATAGTGGCTCGTCAAGTGTCGTTCCCAAGAAGAGAAACGTGCTGAATACTGACTTAACATCCTAGATAATATTTTGATCGAGTCTTATAGTGAATTATGACTAATTTAACTAATCTAAGGAAAACCTAATATTAAAATATTGATTTAAGACAATGATGAGAAAACTAGGGTTTTGCCGTCATCTGCCACACCTGATGGATTTTAACCTAGATAGAGTATTTATTTAATATTTCATATGATTTATGTTAGCGGGTTGATCATGCCTATAAGCTATTATCTCTCGAGATATATCTGCCTATCTCACCAGTGGGGTGTATTGCATCTCTGCCTCGACCCCTCGACTTCGAAATGCATAAATTTTCAAACCCTAATACCACACTTGGAACCCGGGATATCTCTATTCCCTGATTGACCAAGTGTTGCTTTACCCATGTAGCTAGGAGTCATCTTCTCTCGATCTCAGACTCCTAGTAATAGCATGCCAAAATTGGCCAAACAATAACATGTGATTAATTTCAGGAGTAAAGCAACCATATAAATTGTCACGACCCACGATCCCAACCCGACCCGGTTGGCGGATCCGAACCAAAAGCCTAGGGACGCCCGACCGAAGCCCTTTTATCAAACACTTTTATCAAATACATTTCATTAATATAAGCATTTTCGTTCTCAAATCTTAAGTAGTGATTTCACTTAGTAAGAAACCCATAAACATTTACATTTTCAATACAATTCCTTTACAAAATGTGCATTTAACCAAAAATGGAATTTTATGCCATTTACAACATAATATCCAAAATAGTATTCAGACATAGGTACAAAAATAATTTCGGAGTTGAACTCTTTTTGTTTACAAACGGTCATGCTAAATGATGAGGATGCATGTGATGGAGTACATTCGTGAACTTTCGGGATGACTCAGCTCCTCGACCTTGGGTTTGCTTTCGACCACCATCAATCACTCTAATTCGTGCATTGATTAAAACAATACGCTCAAGCATTTTCATGCTTAGTGGTTCTATACGTCTCTTCCATTTCAGCTCAATACGAACTGCTTTACTTATCAAAAATAATGCCTTTATACGTTGTCTATGTGTAATGTGTAAAAGATACTTATACAAATACACTTTTCAAATAATTTTTCGCTTTCTGGCTTGTAATTTCACATATGACTATAGAGTCAACATTCACTATTAAATTCAATTACGAATCACGCTCCAGCTTTGTCATTCAAGAAGAATGCTGATTTCACACTAATATTACCAACTCACATATGACTATAGAAGTTTCCATATCTACGACAAATTCACGAATCCCGTCCCGTTTGTCATTCAATAACAATGTGATTTCACATTTAACAAATACTATGATCTAATATTTAATCTAAAGGTGAATCCCATAATGTTGGTTATTCAATAATGCATTTCAAATCAATTTACTTCTGCACAATTACACTTATAGTTCAAATAATACGCACACACAGTATATTTGACAAACATTTCAATACTAATAATTCAAATCGATATATATATATATATATTTCACAAATAGAACTTGAAATGGGAATTGTCACAATGAACAAAATGCATGTAGGGACAAAAGAGAACGTAACAAACCAATTTATTGATCCCTTGTCTCGTTCGATACCAGTCCTAGGTTAGGTTGTCGTCTTCACCCACACCTAGTCAAATACAAATTCTCCACTTTTAGTGGTTAAACAAATAATCGTGCTAAACGAATATCGTGGAGATTTTAACCCCTACGATACGTTTTTTACTTAGTTTCATTCTTATTTTAACCCCCATTAGTAATTTATTAGGGTCCTTAAACAATCGGTGTACGAATACAGGACTTAAAAGTGCATAGCATGCAAAAATAGTTATAGAAACATCTAAGTATCGGCACTCACTCGACCCACTGCACTGCATTCTACCACGGGGTACCGGTACCATATCACAATGGGCACCAGCACTCACTTTGAGTCACCGCACCACTTCCCTCCGAGATAGTGAGTATTGTCACCTCTTTTGGTACCGTACAACTTATGGAGTTTTGGCTTCTAGAAATGGTAGATTTTGCCATTCTCTCCCATTTTTCTTCAATCCAACTTCCTCCAATTCATCCCATATCAAAAATCCACCTTGGAATCTACCCAAAACAACTCCAAAAGTAGTTTAGAATCAATGAAAACCCCCTTTACCCAAGTTAGGGCTTTTTCCCTAAATCAAAAATCACAAAGATGAAGCTAGGGTTTGTTTTCTTACCTTAGCCTCTTCAAATCTCCACTTCTAAGTTGCTTGATCACAAAGGAGCAAGAAGTGGGAAGAAACCCCACCTAGAACTTGATTTTTCCCAATCCCTAGCCTCTTCTCCCCTTTTTCTCCTCTCCTTCTCTCAAAAACGGGATTGCTCAAGTATGAGTTCCCAAAGACCACATTTTTGTCTTTATCCTCATTTAAGTGTAAGGCCATGTTTGGCCTTCCACACCTATTCTCATTGTCTCATTTTTTTGGTCTTAAGTCACTTATTTTTCATAAGGCCTTATTTGGCCACAAAAAAAAAAAGCATTCTTTTGACTTAAGTTTCTCCCTAATTGCTTTATAGCCCATATTTCATTTTATTTGCACTTCAACTCTCATATTTACGCTTAGACATATAAATTATTTACAATTGACCCTTAGGTCCTCATTTTACAAATTTCAAATTTGCTCCCTTTACACTTGTAAATTTCAGTCCAATCAATTTCATTTAGCATATAATATTTGCATCCGTTCTTAGCCATATAATCATTTATCTAACATTCATTTAACACCCCTCGAAAATACCTGTTGGCTCAATTTATACCCGAAATATATAATAATTTTTTTATTATAAAATTCTAGGGTATTATGGGTGTTACATAAATTCATACTAATATTAAATAAACCAAAATTAATACATTAACTATAATGGTGCTACAGCTTGACAAACCCTAGAAAGAAGAGTTAGCTTGTGTGATATTCATTACAGACTTAAAGATTTTTAACATAAAATAAATCAGGGAAAGAACTACAAAAGAAGCCGTCTTCGTGACTCCTTGAAATCGCCTCTTACCATTCTTCCTCTGTCCATACGTCCTTCTCTCTCTGTCTACCTCTGAATGCTCACCTCTGAATGACCCCCACCTCCGGAAAATGCCTTCTTTTATGTCTCGGGAAACGGGCCCATCATTGGCCCAAAATTCTAGGTCATTTAATGCTCAACCGTTTCTGAAAAACCCTCGCTACGCTGCGGCAAAGAGGTCCTACGCCACGGCGTACCCGAGACCACTAAATGTGTTCCTTGCTGGTTTGCAGTGGCTAGGACCTCCACGCTGGTGCGAAGGGCTACGCAGCAGCATGGAGTGCTTCGCCACTGCATGAGTGCTCTGATTTCCTTCCTCATTTTCTTCTCTGCTTTGAGTCTTCCTTTGCGTTATTTAGCTTCCTTTTTGCTCATTTTATCACCATGTCCTGCAAAACATTATAATATGGAGGATTAGCGCAATATGAGTGAATATGAATGTGAATCATGCAATTGAGTTATAAGAACACATCGAAATCTTACTGAAACGCATGCATAATTCACAATGATCAGACATTACTACCCAGCATGTCTTGAACCACAATTGACCATGGGCACTAGAAAGACACACTGATTCTGGCCTCTTGACCATACTTTTATGAGACCAAATGGGTGGCCTTCAAGTTCTTCATGAAGATCAATGGGTTGATGTTCCTCTCATACTTGGAAATTTGGTAATTAACATGGCAGATCTTATGCAGTGATTCACACAAAGAGGTGTTATGAATCATGAATCAACAAAGGTATATCCCCCAAATCCTACTTAGTAGCCAGACTCTTGTACTGCAGCTCTGGTCGAACACGAGGATGGAGTTTTCTTCATACAAATGATTTACAAGGAAGGTAAAATGGTGAATTCAATTTGGATTTTTGGGATTTTGTGAAAGCAGGGGTGTAATGGTTGGAAAACAGAAATTCAAGCCAAAATAAAATGTAAAAAGAAGTCTCCTTGAAGTGTTAGATTTGCGGATTCGGGTTCCTAGGAGTTCAGCGAGGGTTCTCGGGTCCATTTCCTCGCGTTAGGGGGGATGGCCTATAGTCAGCTCCTAAAGCCGGATCTTCATTTACAGCTTTAAAAACTAAACCACTGAAATTTTCACCTTTTGAAAAACAGCATTCTTGATCATTCCTTGGTCCCCGTAGTGAAAAACAATTCTTTAACTCACCTTACAATGATTAATAGAGGGTAACTAATGAATCTCTCTCGATGGATCTAGCAATAAGCATCCAGAACCACACAAAGATTACCAAATACCAGGTATTCAAAGGTGAATCTAGAAAGTTTGACTAAGCGTGAGAGAAAAACCAAAATGTGATGAATACCTAGCTTTTGAAAGCATGAGAACCCCCTGTTATGCCCAGTTCCCTTGCCCAGTAGCCTTCCTCTTCAAGGAAGAGAGGGTTTTAGCCAACCATCATCCGAGTTGTCATCCTCGAAGGGTGTTTGGTTGCCCAGAAAATGGAAAAGAAAGGGAAAGAAAATGAAGCAGAGAAGAAGCGGAAAAATGGGTCTTGGCATATCGAATCCACTTTATTGATTAAGTGATGTCTCATTACAATGTTGCTTGGGCTTTAAATATTCAAACAACCTAATTACCAAAATGAACAAAGAAATCCAAGAAGCATTACGAGGATAAAATAAGGAAAAGTGGTAGCGAATTCAAATGGGCGACGGAATTCGAGGGGCGGGGATGAATAGTGGCAAAAGGCGTGAGATAGTGTGGGAGCATGAATGGTGCGACGGGAAGCTAATTTCGCGCGGTGCTCCCGATATCTTCTGTATTTTCTCTTCTTTTATACGGTCTCACGATCTGTGATGCTATTTTATTTCAGTTGTACGTTGCTTGGATCGGCTCAACAGTTCGGCGCAAATGGCTTTGAAAACACAAAATTAATAGCCACAAAATCGGTGGAGTAGAATAGCAGACATGGCTGTGGAGTAATAGGGTTAATTATATTTGATTAATTGCACTAAAAAGTGCTCAAAACTGTAATAAACGGGTTCAAAATAACACTGCAAAGCACTCAGCTCACACCCAAACCTACATTTGTAGTCCCTTACTTGATGAAAAGAAAGAAAAGAAAGAAGCATCTAAAACAAAAATAAAAATTATGTTCATAAAGAATTATATTTCAGGTTGTGAATGCGAGTAATGCACATCACTGAAAGTGTAAGAATTGTCAAACCGCTCCCGATAACTATCTGAGAGAATGAATGTCATCTGAAATTGAGTATCAAAGAGCCTCCTTCTTCTTTGAATCAACGAGGAACTTCCCACTGAAAACTGCAGTGTTTGTTTGATCGGAGTTCTCCTTGATAAAATGCTAAACTGCCTTCTCACTGAAATGAGACTATTGCCCTGACCCCAGCACGTAACCCAACCGAATAGATGGACCCACTTTTATTCCACAACTCTTTTTGTGTTGTGGGTCTGTCTGGAGGGTTAAACTTCACCAAGTCAGTGTAATGGGGATTAGCAAACGACTCCCAGCGAGTGAAGGTTTAGGCATCGATCATGAGATCTTTCGACCCGCAAACTATAGGTTTCACGGACGACGGGGGCTGATTTCGGAGCCTCAGCACGCACAACTCGCTAAACTTAGCCATCCACGGGTATAACAAGCACTAAGTCGGTGGCTCCCGACGGTTGGCAGAGACGCCGGAGAAGCTGAAGGCTTTCTCCATATACCCCTCGGGCCAGGTGCTCGGGTTTTAAGAATGACGTTGCGATTTTTCTTCTTTTTCTTTTTCTTTTCTTTTTCTTTTTCTTTTCACTTCTTATTATTTTTGGAAGACATGGGCCTTATATTCATGAGGGGGTCCTTAACACATTAAGGTGGTCGTGAAACTAGGGTAGGGTTATTGCAAAGTTTAGGAGGCTAGGCGTTTTTCGAGGTTATTGAAGAGGCTTGATGTGCAACGTATTGGTTAGGTTAAGGTGGAAGAAAAGGTCGAAAGCCAGAATTAACTAATCATCCCTCGATTAGGCATGGAACCGATCTAACATCAATGGAATTTGACAAAGTTTCAATTTTTTCAGAGCTACGAGGCTAGGCAAAACCGCAAAAAATTTGGTCTGCGAAATGGGTCGATTTTGAAAAAGTAAAATTTGTATAGTATAACGACTTCACAAAGGAAAGACCAACAAGCCGAACATCCTAAAATGGGGCTTGCTCAAAATAATAACAACGTAAATCTGGCCAGCTATTGGCCAACTCTCCTTTACGACCAAATGTCTCATTGTCAGTAGTAATGGGGCTCGGATTGGAAAGTTAGAGAAGGAGTCTCTCCTTGATGAGATGTGCTCGTTTTTGGATAGGAGACTTCTGAGAAGCATCGAAGCACCTTATTCACTCAGTTTGGGAACTGAATAAACGAGTTAGGAGGAAGAAAGAGAGAAAAAAGGTGACTAATTGGATAATTTTGAATATTACACCTTCATAATAATTTCAAAAGTATTCTTTCTAGCTATATTTGGATTCTACACTCTCTAATCTTTCCAACGGTACCAAAAACACCTAAAACGGAGTTCGGATGAAAAAGTTATGCTTAAAATTAAACAAAATCGGGAGGCGAACGAGGGGAGAGTAATAAAGGAATTTTTCGCTACATAGCGAGCCCAAAGCTATAGGAGCGAAAATTGCTACTCATTTATGATAACGATTTTTTATAAAATAAAATAAAATAATTAATTATTATTATTTATTATTTTATTATTATTATTTTTTTTTGAGAGACAAATTTTTTTTAATAAAAATAAAAATAAAAATAAACTTTCCTTATATATATATAATATCATAAAGACGAAATAGTCTTGTGATCTGCTTCAAAATCAACACTGCTGACTTGTAGAAAATAGTTGTTATGCGAAAATTCGCTAGCATAAGCGGGTCGCTATGTAGCGAAATTGCTATAGCGAGATTTCGCTATAATAAGCGGGCTTTCTGTTCTCTGCTTGCTCTGCTTGGTTCACCTTCTTTATTTCTTCTACATTCTGCTTCTCACAGTCTTCATTCACATTTAAGATTTCCTCATTTGCAAAAAGTGTCTGAGAAAAATTGTAAAGTGAAAAACAAAGGTAGAGCAAAGATTAACTTAAAAATGAGAGAAAATGCAAAAAGAAAAAATTAAAGAAATCAAAATAAACTAAAATAAAACAAAAATAAAATAAGAAAAATCAAAACAAAAATGGTAGACTTTGTTACTCAGGCCAATTCTTGAGATTCGTCAGAGTGGTGCGAGAGGATTTGGTGGAGCTTAGGAAATCTAGGGTTTGGGTGTCGATCAGGACCGGCACTCAGAACCATCCCACTATGCCATGCGATATGTGTGTGCATTGTTTTTGATCGTAGTCGGCGAAAAGGTTATACAGTGGCCACTAATTTCTTGAAGTTTCCGGCAGCATGGCGATGTTAAAATTTAGCCTTTATGGTGGGTGCTTGGGGGTTAGCAAAATGTACACTTAGTCGAGTGTGGAGACTCTTGGTAGTGGGTTGGTGGGAAATGGATTCAAAACAAGCTCTTGGGAGCTCTTCGACATTTCTTTTCCTTTATACTCCTCGGTTATAAAGGGAATGATTTCTTCTTTCTTCTGCCAGAAAAACACTTGACACACATATCGGGGATTGACTGACCCTTCAGACAATTCAATCAAATCTCATAAAGCCCCTGGTGTGCGTTTTATTTGTTGACCGCTGCTCCTCTGTGGTGTCACTTTGGCACTCTTCCTGCAGTGGACATTGCTCTTGTCGATGAGGTTTTCCGATGGAGTCTTCCTTGGGTTGTCCAGTTCATACTCCAAGTCATTTCAGCCCATCCTGTTCTTGTTTAAATTGTCTTCCCACGGCTTGATTCTCGATTCGAATGGGCGTTAATCCCCTTACGCTGCACGCCGCAAGTCATCATTATCTGGGTAGGAGTCGAAAATGGCTTATTCAAATGGAGGGATTAGTATTGGTGGTGGGGTATTTAAAGTTGAAGCATAACATGGAGGTTCGGGAGGTGCGCATACGTGGAGTCTTGGTTCCCATGAGGGAATTTGTGTAGGTCCCATTATATGGTTGTAGTACTACCCATATGGTGAACTCGTCATTAGTTTCTATAGTCCTCATGGACTATATTCATTTAGTTCCCTCTCCATGGGTTCTTGACACACCATAGGTAGTTCTGTAATCCCTCATGGACATATATGCACTCGGGTTACCCCACATGAATGTTGGCTAAATCTTATCCACTGCTTGGTAGGTTCAAATTCAACCTTGATTAAAAACTCTATCCTTTAAGGAACCACAGAACCCCTACCCAAATAAGAACAAATGAAACACAACAAAGGAAAAAAAAAACAACTCTACCAAAAGGGTAAAGTTAGCTAAAAACAAAATAAAATGAAACAAATTAAACACCTTTGAAAACATTAAAAGATATATATCTGAAAATTCACGAACTTGTGATGAGATCCTGAGTGTTGTGGTCATCATTAGCGCTTAAGCGCCATCCACCAGCAGCGACGCCATTTGATTAGTGCCACGGTAGGTGTTATGAATCAACAAAAAATTATATCCTGATCTCTTTGCTTGTAGCGGAGCTCTTGCTTGCGATATAAGCGGCTCTGAGATTGAACATAGGGATGAGTTTTCTTCATACAAATGATTTACAAGGAAGGCCAAAATGGTGAATTCAATTTGGATTTTGGGATTTTGTGAAAATAGGGGGTGTAATGGTTGGAAAACTGAAATTTAAATAAAATAAAATGTAAAAGAAGTCTCCTTGAAGTGTTAGGCTACTGGATTCGGGTTCTAAAGTTCACTAAGGGGTTCTCGGGTCCATTTCCTCGCGTTGGGGAGGATGACCTATAGTCATTTCCCGAACCGGATCTTCATTTAGCTTTAAAAACTAAACCCTAAAATTTTCCCTTTTGAAAAACAGCATTTACTGATCATTCATGGTCCCCGGTAGTGAAAAACAATTCTCCCTAACTCACCTTACAATGATTAATAGAGGGTAACTAATGAATCTCAGTGGATCTAGCAATAAGCATCCTTGAACTACAAAGATTACGAATACGAGGTCATTCAAGGTGAATCTAGGATTTAAACTTAAGCGTGAAGAAAAACAAAAAACTCGCATTACACAGCTGAAGCATGAGAATCCTGTTATGCAGTTCCTTGCCCGGTAGCCTTCCTCTTCCAAGGAAGAGAGGGTTTTAGCCAACCATCATCCAGAGTTGTCATCCTGAGAGGGTGTTTGGTTGAAAATGGAAAAAGAAAGGGAAGAAAATGAAGCGGAAAGAGCGGAAAAAGAAACGGGAGTGCTGAAAGCTTCTCCCCGTCACTTTATTGATTAAGTGATGTCTCATTACAATGTTGCTTGGGCACAAATCTTGCCTAAAACAATACAAATTACCAAAATGAGCAAAGAAATCCAAATGTTACAAGGATAAAATAGGAAAAGTGGTAGCGGGAATTCAAGCGAGTAAATGAGGTCGAGGCGGGATGAATAGTGGCAAAGATTTTGTGAATAGTGTCGAGCATGAATAGTGCGCGTAGGAAGCTAATTTCGCAGGTGCTCCAATATCCTTATATTTTCTGCTCTTCTTTCCTTGCAGTCTCCTAATCTATGATGCTAAGTTTATTTCGAATTCTTCATGCTTGGATCGACTCGAGCAATTTCGGCATAAATAAACTGCAAAACTACAAAATTAGCCACAAAATGCGATCGGAGTAGAATGGCGGGGACCTTAATGTGCAAATCGGTTAGTACGATTAGTACATAAAAGTGCTCGAAACCTGTAATAAGCGGGGTTGAAATAGCACTTTTTGAGCACTATCCCGGCGGAAAGTCGTCTATGTCTCAGTGTTTGTGTCCTGAGATCTTTTGGTCTTGGTAATCTCTAATAACAAGCTCAAAAGCATCTTCCATAGAGTCCTTGCTAAATGAGGCCCGAATTTGTTGGCTAGTTTTTCATAACATCTTTTGACCGAGCGAATACAAGACTCTATGGCCCCATAAAGGAGTTGCTTTCAGAAGAAAACCCACCCATATACATGGAGACAACCATAAATGAGTTTCTTACTTACTTCTTATCAGATCGACTAGATTAGAACCATGCACTTTGACCTTTTAAGTGGTGAGGGTTGCCATGGAGACTACATCTTTGCACAGATGAATAAGATCATCCATGTGTGCTGATTTCTAGTATTTTTGAAGGAGTTTCTTGTAGTTTCTCTTAGGAATAATTTCTGGTTTTCGAGGAAAGTCACAATATCAGTACTGGTTCGTCGATCTTGAGGCATTAAGCGAGCAACGTGAACTTGCAAAAAGGGAATCCGACGGTGGTGTGCCGGCCGCCTCTCCGATTATTAAGTTAGCAAAAGGATGGAGAAGATGAAGAAGAAAGTTTGTGCAGTTAGAATTGCCTACCTTTCCCTTGTGGGGAGCTTCTGTTTTATACTTGGATTTCTCCTTAATTCTTGGAAAGATAATCTTGTGATTTTGGTAATAGAATCTTTCTTTCCTTATCAGAAACCAATTCTCCTTTATTTTTAGAGAGATAATATCACGAACTTAGCGATGAAGTTTATCTTTCTAACGAACGATTCTCCTTATTTAGGATTATTGTTTTGAGGCGTCTTTGGATTAAGAGATCTGTGGATAAACATCCTATAAAGCGGTGGGAGCTGACCAATGGGGAATCGGGACTTCAAGCGGGATGAAGTATTTCTGTCGAGATGGTTCAGTATGGTTTTTTGATGTAATAGGCTATTTTGGGCCGTGGTAAGTTGAGCTCGAGGCTGATGAACCGTGCGAGGATCTTTGGGCCTATTGAGTGAGTGAGTCTTGGCCCCAAGCCATGTGTAAACCATATTCTTTAGGAATGACTACTTGTATTTGAATTGTATCAAGATTTTTTTCCATCTTTGCTTTCTATAAAGATTGTATATTGATTGGCTATCTTGCCAATGTTATTGTCAATAAAACCAAGGGGATGTTTGTTTTTGCTTTTTTTTTTAATACGTTATGTTAGGGTAGAGATTGTCCATATCTTCATCTCAAGGGTTCTACAAGAAGATGTCTACCTTAGAGCCCAGTTTGATGAAAGATTTGATGAAATATTTAGTGAAGTCCTTGGAACCGGGAAGTAGTTAGGACTAAGCTGGAGTCTGTGGTGTAAGGGTACCACACTTTTCGAAGTCGGTTCAGGAGCGGTCACGGACATGGGCACTTGAGTGCAAACTTGGAGAGCGGGTACTTGGGAAGCGAGGAACCTATGGGCTGAGATCGATTTGACGAGACTAAGGTCAAATCGATGAAGATCGTGGGACATCTAGCTATCGAGCAATTAGAAACAAATGGGTTTATATAGAAGAGGATAGCAATCGATAAATTTCCTATTTTATTTGTGATGGCTTACAACGAGACATGAAATAGAAGGTAGAGTTGGAGTCATATTAGGATAATGATCCAGCCCCATCAAGACTTCCAAGATTGAATCACAAGTGCTATAGATTCAAGGCGTTCGAAGTTCTCATCACGGATTTAAGGAGCAGAGCTTGAAAAAGAACAAGTGAAATCCGGACGTGTTGAAGAGTGCAGAGTGCATATACACGGTTGAGGTATTGCAAGTTAAAAGGCTTTCACCTTGTGTGAAAGATGATGTTCTTTTTATTTTTCATCTTATATTGATGTAATGTGGATTATAGCTGTGCAATGCTATAGAGAGGGGAATGGAGAGAGTTCATTATGAATTCCACTAGGAGTGATTAAATTTGAAGGGTATTGTGGATAAAGAGGGAGTCTCGTACCACATAAGACTAATATTAAACCCAGATTAGATCGTGGAAATCCTTGCATATGGAGCTGACCCGTGGATGTAGCGATTCTTAGAACCATAAAACTAAAAAAATTGTGTGCGCTTTCATTTTACTGCATAAATATTTTATTTGGGTTGCACATTGACAGTCCCATACCAAAGTTTAGACTACCCCCCACAAAGTCTGAACATGAACACAATCTGACGAGGCTGCAGGAACACCGCATTTTTGTCAGGTGGTATCAAATCCAGGTTTCTGTAAGTTACTAAGAATTGAGATCCTAGGTTGCTCTACTTGTGTGTGTGTGTGTGTGTGTGAATATCAGATGGATCCAATGAAGGATGGAATGTCCATAAGATGCCCCCGTATGCTTGATGATCAAAACTACGGTGACTAGAAGGTACACATGAGTATTTTCATCAAGTCATTAGGAATGGAAGTATAGTAATATGTAGTGATATGGTGGTCTACTCCAACCAAAACAAAAAAATGGAGAACATTGCTCAAGCCTGGATCAGAATGGAACAGTAAGGAAAAGAAAGTAGTGACAAGTAACTTCACTACTCTCCATGTTATCCAATGTGGGATGAATAACAGGATGTTTAGACTCATTGCCTCTTTAGAATCTGCAAAAGAAGCATGAGGTATTAAGAGGTGGATATATGAAGAAAGAAGAAAGCGACAGAACCTCGAAAAAGGTTAATCTCAAGTCTCGAGCGAAAAATATCATGGAGACCAAGAAAAAATCAGTCATCTTAAAGCTCTTACGTCAATTGTCATAATAGAAGAGTTGCCACAAAGGAATGAAAAGATGAAAAACAAAATCGTGAATTGTCAAGTGCGTGGGACGTGCAACCTCACATGATAATTTGATATCCACATTAGTAGTACATTGAAATGGGTAAATGTCCTCCCCCGAGTCAAAGGTATAGTGCTTAGAGACTATGCGGCGAAGTCTACAGATTAAGAAAGACATTACGCACCCGTGCAAGAACCGGACCTTCTAAGTCAAGAAAAGACCAAAAAGACACTTAGAAAAGATCTCGCATGGTATTGTGAAAGATCTTAAAGTGATTCTTCTCAAACCCGAGGCGATCGAGGGATGAACAAGCGAAGGCCTTGGTGTCTTCCCTTCTACCCGAATATGATCAAGAAAGAGTGGTATTTCGGCCGATGGCTACTCTAACCTGTATTGAGAAACATTTGTTTCTTGATTGATATTCAACCAATCAGTCAAGGCTAGGTGATCTTTGGGGACAGTGGAAAAGGAAGAGTTTTGGGGATTTGTCCCTTGATAATTTCAGGGTTATCCAAGATAAAGAATGTGTTGCTTATTGAAGGACTTACAGTAAATTTGATCAGTGTAAGCCAACTATGTCATGAAGATCTACTTGTGCAATTCAAAAAGGACAAGTGTATAGTACATAACAAAAATCATCATCACATCATGGAAATGGAAAGGACCTCAGACAACTATTACCTACTTACCAACACTTGCCTCTGTAGGAATGAAATGAAGCAAAAGAGAAGAACGTGGTTCCAACTGTCTAGACATATCAGCCAGATGACTTCTCCATGTTGGACAATCAAGCGAAGTCATCCGAGATCGAAATAACATGATCAGATAAATTATCTCTGGAAGTCAAAGTAGTGTACCTTATCATCCTGTACTAAGTTCCAACTTAATACAACAACTAGTGTATTGGAATTGCTACATATGGATCTAACATGCATTGGGGATAAAGCTTTGCTAGAAGGATACATGCATGTAGTTGTTCACACGGTTTGTCTCCATCTTGAACAATCCTACCAGTGCTAGAACTCTCATAACCCCTTATGTGATCAGGAAAATGATGTAGGTCTAAATAAGGAATAGAGAAATCCATCTCAGTAAGGAACATGTCAAGTAAAGATCATGACATCCAATGAGAGGGAACCCTTCTTCTCCGTAAGAAGATTAAGGAACTTCTTAATCAATAAGCCATCTCAGAAGAAAACAAAAGAAGGAAGAGAATGCATCGAGCGATCGAGGCTACTTGATAGTAAAGAGGCTCCGTGTCTCATAAAAAATTGGGACTACACCCGAAATTAAGCATCCAGTCACATAAGGTGTCCGAACCATCAAAGGAATACATTAGGATCTAGACTATCAAGACACTAAGTTCAAAAATTTTCCTAGTTGTCATAAAGATTGCCAAGTATGGAACAAATGGTTTGGGTGGAAACTTAAAAGAAAGGAAGTATATGCCTGGAAGCTGTAAAAATGAGTGTAAGTGATGGTTCAATAAGAAACAGAACTGCATATCACCTCCATAGCAGGATGACACATAAGTCATTTAAAGGGTAGACACATCTGGTGTGGTTGAAAGGTATGGTTAAGAACTATGTCATTCCAAAAGGAGCCTTAACTTCCGATTGTGAAAATCCTTGGAGGATTCGGATCTTTACCCAAGGATGGATGCCACAAGGTATGAAGTTCTTATATCATCCCTGGGAATGAGCATCATGTGATTTTTTTTAAAAGAAGGGAAAATCAATTAGACACATGGTGTCCCGACCTATTCAATTGTTGTAATGGGTAGGGCATGTGGGGAGACTCAACACCTAATGAGTCTAATACTCATCTATTTTTAAGCCCATTTTTCAAGTATATTTCAGGCTTGAAAGTTTAGTTTAATGTAAAATCATGGAGCTTTCACCTAGATTTATGTTTTGTAGGAAATTAAGGAAAAGAAGCATAATTCAAGATAAGAAGGAGTACAAATCAGTATTATGCAGAAAAAGGGCCAATGTCACGACAACGGATTTCTAATGTCACGACATTATGTGGAGAAGGTCTTGACACTCTTTGCCAATGTCGCGGCGATCCGCGACATCATTGAAGGGGAAGAGCGAATATGTCAATATCGTGACATTAGTATGACATGATGGCGACATCAAACCAAAGTAGCCAAGGTGGTAAGACTTTACTGATCAATGTCGCGACATCGTCACGACATCATGGCGACATCAAAACAAACCTCGGCGGTCGCAGAGACATCGATTACACAATGTCGCTGACACGAAGCTACAATGTCGTGACATCGGATCGAAGCAACTGAGGTGAATTTAATAAGCCCGATATCGCCCGCATCCGGCGGTAAGACTAACAAAAATGTCAAGACATCAGCGAGCTTGAACAATGGAGGGATCTAAACATCGATGTTGCGACATCGGACCAGCTTAATATCATGACATCACCGCGACATTGACGGAGGGCTTTAGAACATCAAGATTGATATCCGACATGTGACTTAAGAAGGTCGAGATGAACTTGGCGGCTAAAATCACGACAGGTTAGCAATGTCGCAACATCAGCTTAGGGAGGTCAAGATGAACTTAACTGACTAACGTCACGACACCAGTTAGCAATGTAGCACATCAGCTGAAATGATTAGAGCAATAGGTTCTGTGTCGTGACATCAGAACGACATCAAAGTTCAATCACAATGGTCTAATGTCGCGACATTAACCAAAGTAAGTAAAGCTGAAGTACAATGTCACAACATCAGAAAGTAACCTCAATATTCTAGAGCAATGTCACAACATCAACTCAATGTAGCAACACCAAAAAGGTAATGTCACGACATCAGAGTTGATCTACAACACTACATTTTAGTGTCACAACATCATCACGACATTGACGAAACATTGAAAATTAAGAAATACATAGCAGTCTTTCAATGTCGCGACATCCGATTTAGCCACGACATTGACAACTTCGATGTCGCAACATCACCACAACAATCACCACGACATTGCCGCTAGGGCAGAATTTCTGGGCTTTTTGAAGTGTGTGATTCTCGCCTTGTTTTTAGGGCCCAAGAACCGAGCCTATAAATAGAAGCTCTTGGGGAGTAGTGCGGAGCTTCTAGTGGCTTTTCATCAAGTCTTGTGCTTTTTGGGAGAACTGAAATCTCATTGTATATATTTTTCTTTCTTTTATTCACTTTAGTTGTTTCTGGATTTAGTTTTCTTTTAGGATTAGAGTAGTGATTTGAATTGGGATTTCGATCTGGAATTAATGTAAATCAAGCTTTGTTTATGTCTGAACTTCAATGGAATCTGGGAATTTTTCTGGAATTCATTTTTCTTCAGTTTTGATTGCAATCTCAATGAATTTGTATGATCAACTAGTCATTGTCATTTGTGATCTAGATTTGAAAGGCTAAGCTCCCTCTAGGAAGAATCTGTTGTTGGGATTATTGATTGTAATAGTAAATGTTGTTTTGGGTAAGAAATTTGGAGTGATTGAACTGGTATTACTCCTACATTGAGCTGTTCTGATTATCAGTGTTTGGTACCTAGAAAAAGATGTATCATTGTTCTGATTTCCAAGAATCCCTCTTAGTGACACAGAGTTAAGACTACCCGAGGGCAATGAGCAATAACTTGGGGGTAAATTACACTAATATTATTTGAACTAATGCACTTTTAGGATTACTTTGATACATCACTAGTGAAGATCAACCTCCTTTTAGTACCCTCATAGTGTGGCGAGTGTATGTTAAGCATAAATCCATACGATGTAACCAATTTGTTTCACCTCAAATAGATCTTCGATGCCATAGTATTCTAATCAGAGAAGTAGCTATTAGTAATTGGTTGGGGATACCATTTATTTTGGAAAGGGCTTGTATTATCCTGTCTATGGGGACAAGCAATTTCTAGTCCTAAGAAATGGTTGTAAAGTACTGAGAAAGAAAAATAGTCAGATCTTAAAAGATGTTCCTACAAGTAGCTCTTCAGGACCATTGTCTAGAGATAGAAGTGTGGTAAGCTGGAGAGTGAAATGTGTAGTATTAGGAGAAATCCATTTCTACACTAATATGCTCTTGGACAATTCCAAGGCTCAGATCCCATACTTTATCTTATTTGGAACTTGCAAAGAAGTGATGGTCACATAGCTGTTTCCTTTCCCGAGTGTTATTTTCGGAGTCTAGTGAACTTTCTAATCATGTATTTTAAATTTCATTGTACTTAGATTCATTTATTTAGAAGATAAAATCCATCCTGAAATTTGGAAGTTCAAATAGTGAGGATCATGAGTAGTAAGGGTAGTTAATCATTAAAATTTTCTAATCTATCCTCGTGGGAATGATATCTGGACTTAAAATCCATTTTATTACTTGTATGACCTGTGCACTTGCAGAGATTCTTGACTAAAACCAATTTTAAATGCAAACTTTTACCTACAAAGCAGAAAACATATTTTATATTATGAGTTAAACAAAGTTTAGGCATTACTGTTGGGGATTGGACAATTCTTGGTTGTCATGCTATGATTTAGTCATTTTTGGCCAATGTAAAACACACACATCAAGGGTCTTACCAAGTTTATGGCGTCGTTGCCGAGGATTGAAATGAAAGTCGAATTTAAAGATCAATATTCTTACCAAAGAGAAATTGCTACTTGGACATTTTTCTTTAATCCTTAATCAAAATTTCAAAAAATAATTTCAATCAGAGTACGAATTCTCTAGCGCCCAGTATTGTGCTAAAAAGGAAATATTAAACCCTTCTAGTTCATAAGATCGAAACTGGTCAGATTTTGATCCAGCTTAAAGCCGCCCTCACAATTGATTTGATGAAAGTTCAAACCTCACTAGTCCGAATCAAGGAAAAGCGGTTTCCTCGCTTCGGTACTACGTCAGCCTTCCTTAACGCAGAGAAAGTCCACCCACATTTCCTGCCTTCAGACCACAGCTTCATAGATTAAGGAAACCATTAGTCAAGAAGTGGTGTGTTCGAACCTCTGCACCAGTAAGAGAATCACCGTCCATATTTTTCAAATTCGCCTCCTATGCAAAGTTGTGAGCCTCTGTTTTAAAGATGACCATGAGGAACAAACCTTCCATACCAAGGACTTCTCGAACGCTAGATTATGGAATTTAGGGAAACAAACTTGTTAGACACCATATCAAAGCTACCCCCTTTCAGATCTCATATTTTCCTAGAGTTCTATGTGAACTCGTTGAAGGACATATCTCACTAACTGGAACTTCAACAGATGATCAGTGGGCGATTTGAATTCTCCCCAGATCATCCATTAGTACGTGATTTAACACTTCAAATAATGAGGAGGTACCCGAGACTGATTCAATGGTTCGCCATCACCGAAGAAAGGTAAGAACATGGTCGTATACAACTCTTCGCTCCTCTTATCTCACCTCCGCATAGTCTCTCGCATTAAGATCGGGGCTGCAGAATGAACCGTCTACCACTCATCGTGATATGGTAACAAAGAGCTTAGCTACCTTGTTTCCATATAGAGGCCAAATCTCAAAGAAGATCCGGACATCTGTTATCTATTCATAATTAGAAACCAATCAGGTTTCTATTATGAAGAGGATAGTTGATCAGCAAGTTTCCTATTTCCATTGTAATAACTTAAATGAAAGAACAAAAAATTGAAAGTAGAGTTGGAGTCATGCTAGGATAATGATGATCCATCCCGATCAAGACTTCAAAGACTAAATTTATGCTATAAATCAGTACGTGAAGTTCATCACTTAAATAAGAATAAAGCATGGCAAAGCACGCGGTTCGACATGTTGAAGAGTACTGAGTGCGTATACTCGGGCTTGAGGTATTTCATGTTAAAGTTCTACCTTCTATGAAAGATGATGTTCTTTTATTCGAGATCTTATATTGATAATGTGGGTTAGTGGGTGTGCGATGTTGCGTAGAGAGGAACGGAGGGGTCTATTCTCAATCCTCTAGGAGCATTACTTCAAGAAGGGTCGAGCAGAGAGTCCCGCCACTACATCAACCATCTGTAAACCTTAATCACATTAATGGAAATCTCAGATCCGCATAGCCCCTGATGTAGACAGCTTGTCGAACCAATGCAAAAATATTTATGTGTGCTTTTATTTTATTGTGCATATATTTATCCGGTTGCACATCGACCTCCGTCCCACACAAAGCTTGACTCGCCTCACAAAGTCCGAACGTGAACACAATCCCAACTTTAGGAACGGTGTCAAGGAACACACACTGGTTTTGTCACTTTTCTCAAAGCAATTCTCTTCAAACTTCATATTGTTTGGTTTTTTTTTTTTTTTTTTTATTTTTTTCACACTAGTTATGGATTTGAAATTTTTGGCTAAACAAAAAAACCAAAATTTCTAACTCTTAAAATAAGAGTATGAAAAAATCATACTCTATGATTCGATTGAAACTCTCATGATTCGTTGCTAATCAAATAAAAACACATGTTAAAATGTATAACATAACATTCTCAGGTCCCTTTGCATCAAAAAAGTTCTGCAAGCAAAAGTGGATATATAATTTAAAACTCGACATTTGTGCACCTTATCCATGTATTCAATAATAGCAAGAATGACCTTTCAAAAAAGTAATCTTAAAATAGACACCTTTTGAAATGTCGTGGAGTACATAGTTATAATGTGTTAGGATGAGACAAAAATTTATAGGTAATTATCATAATGGGTAATTATCCAGTACTTTAGTGATAATTAATGATTATCGTATGTAGGATTTATCTCACAATTTTGAGGGACATTTTGTTTGAAACTAATGATATTTTCAAGATTACTTTTGGTGTAGCACCGAGAAAGAATGTCATGGGATATAAACATTTAATGAACTATCTTTAGCACGTGAAATAAATTTAGAATTCAATCCAATCACATTTTTTAAGAGTGTTCCTAAAATTAAGGGTTTTTATTTTCCATCATTATCTTGATTCTTTTTCATTTTTATAGTAGATTCTCCTAGTGATATTTTATTTCCGGATTTTCTAGTTATTTCCTTTTTAAAGGAAAATTTTCTGGCTTTTAAAGATGTAAGCCTAGAGGTTTAGGAGCAAGGGTTTTTGAGATTTGTCCTTGCTTTCACCACGTACGCTACAACACAGCTAGGAGCCACAAGATCCTACACCATGGTGGCCAGAAGATGTGCCATTGTCAGATCGATGATGCTTTGCGCAGATGATGATCACTTGCGCCAACAGGTGGACCAATTAACACAACAACTTGCCACTTTGCAATAGCTACCACCACGTCAAGACCAATAATTAACAGATGATTCTAACCTTAATGATAACCCTTTTGTCACTTTTCTTGATGTTACTCCACAAGAGGATCGATGTTGGGAAGCAAGTTTCAAGGTGGATATTCCTAGATTCCATGGTGGTCTACCTATGATTAATTTTTGATTGGCTGCAACTAATGGGAAGATATAACACAGAAGATTGTCATCTTATTAACTTGTTGCCTACTAATGATGTCAATGTCGATGATGGAACAATTTTTTTATGATGATGGTATTTGGGATGTTGGAGGAAGAATCGTTGAAGGCAATATCGCGTGTTATTAATGCTATGACAAACCATTTTGAGTCCCCACGGCGCTCCCGATGATGATTGGCATCACTCTTCTCTTTTCACATCTACTTGCATGATTAAAAACAACCTTACTACTACCCCTACTATTGTTCAACCACTGTTGACAGAATTTACAAATGTCTTTCTCGAAGAGCTTCCCTATGAGTTACCTCCATTGTGCGATACCCAACATCATGTTGATATGGTTCTAGGAGGTGCCTTACCAAATCACCCTCCTGGGATGAGTCCGAACAAATATGATTGATCAAGAACTGGCGCTGGTCCGTGGAAATCAATGGAGAAATCAATCTGTGCTCATATTGTAGTAATAAAAATCATTCAAATTGGCATGAATTTACTCTAAGGGAGAGAATGGATATAAAGACGGCAGAAAGAAATTTTCATGATAAGGCAACATTTAATTTTAAATCCATCTAGCAGCATGCAATAAATTCAAAATTCAATCCAATCACATTTGTTAAGGTATTCCTAAATTAGTACCTTTTAGTTTCCATTGTCTTCTTTCTTCTTTCTTATCCCAAAATAGAGTTTCAATTTCAGTAAGAAGAAACAATGGTGATTGGTAGCAGAAAGGAAGCTCAAGCACAAGAAGGAAGTGAATCCAGTTATGATTGAAAAAAGTGAATTGAAAGCCTTTGATGACCAAAACTCGATAGTGGACTCAGATGGTGGGATCATAAAAATTCCCCAAATATTCATTAATAAAGAGCAACATATGCTTGACATCAGCTCTGATCCCTATAATTCTCTCTTGAGTATTCCTATCATAGACTTGGAAAACATTGTCAAAGAGGCAACTTTTCCGGTTGAATAATCAACAAGATCGGAGATGCTGAGAAGTAGGGGTTTTTTCATGTGATTAATTATGGAATCAAAAGCTGCTGAAAGAAATGATTGATGGATAAGTGTTTATTATTTAACCCGATAATGGGTGTATATGAAGGTTACTCTTTGACAGCTTTTATGCATCAAGGTTAAGATGTGGTCCTCAAATTATGTGTAGAGACATTTTGTTTTTCTATTTTGTTGATGAGCCAAAATAGAAAACCATAATAGAGAAGTGATGCTTTGTGAAGCGTCACTTCCTTAACACAAGAGGGGTTCTGTCCCCTAAATTAAATGTAAGTTCATTCCTTTGAGTTTACCATTCAATCAAAAATGAAAAGAGAGAAATTGAGAAACTAAGGAAACTCTCTCTAGAACTGCATTGAAATTTGGAAGGCCAAAACCATTTAGATTCAGGTTTATTCATCTCCAATGGATTCAGGTACGCTTCCTTGAAGAACGGGTTATGATTCCTAATGATTAAGCATAATTGATCCTAGGGTTTTCGGTGATGGTTTTCACCATAATGATTCAATTTGTTTTTCCACAAGTGGTATCGGAGCTAGGTTTCGATCCTAGGACCCGTGGATAGTGTTTTGAGGATCGATCATTGAGAGTGCTAACGCTAAGAAATTTCTTCTTGATATAGAACAAGTCTTTGCTAAAAATGAAAAGGCAAAAACAAGCGCTCTTTTGAGAAAACTTGTTGGCATGAAAGACACAAACAAGGAGAACATAAGGGATGGAAATGTCTAACATTGCTAGAAAACTAAAGGCACTTAAGTTACAATTGTCTAATGACTTACTTGTGCATATAGTTTTTATATCTCTTCCTACACAATTCAGTCAATTCCTTTTGAGTTATAACAATCAGAAGGATAAATGGACTTTGAATGAGTTGATTTCTCATTGTGTATAAGAAGAGGAAAGGATAAAGAAAGATAAGACAAAAAGTGCTCATTTAGCATTAACTTCTCCGATGAAGAATATGAAGAGAGCTAAAGACTCTAATAAAGACACTGCATAAGGTATATCCAAGCAGAAGAAAAGAAAGACTCGAGATAAGGAATTCACTTGCTATTTCTATAAGAAAGCAGGTCACATCAAGAAAGAGTGTCCCAAGTTTGTTGCTTGGTGTATTAAGAAAAGTACTCTTCTCACTCTAGTTTGTTCTGAAGTTAATTTAACTTTTGTACCTATTCATACTTTGTGTGTAGATTCTAGTACTACTACTCATTAAGTATGTCCCAACAGGGTTGTCTTCGGAGCCAATCACCAAATGATGTTGAAAGTAGAGGCAATAAGGACATTTAGATTGTTATTAAAAGTTGGTGTTTATTTGTATTTAAAGGAAAATTATCTTATACGATCCTTTAGACAGAACTCGATTTCAATTTCTATATTGGACAAATCTGGATATCATTGTTCATTTGGAAATTCGAAATTTAGTCTATCTTTAAATTTAAATGCTATTGGTACTAGTTCTTTATCCGTGCATGACAACCTTTATTTGTTGGATATTGTTGCCTCATTTAATGAAACCTTGTATACAAGTACACGTGGTACAAAACATAAATTAACTGATAAGGATTCTGTAATGTTATGGCCCAAACAATTAGGCCATATCTCTAAACAGAGAATTCAAAGGCTTGTATCATATGAAATTTTTTATTCCCTTGATATGTTAAATTTTCAAGTTTGCATTATGTGCATTAAAGGGAAACAAATAGAGAAAAGGAAATTAGGTGCCAATAGATGTGCAGATGTCTTAGAACTAATTCATACCGATATTTGTGGACCATTCCCCATAGATTCTTGGAATGGTCCACGTTATTTTATTACGTTCATAGATGACTATTCAAGGTATGGGTACCTATATTTGATTCATGAGAAGTCTTAAGCTTTGGACGTGTTCAAATATTTTAAATCCGAAGTTGAACTCTAACTTGGCAAGAAGATTAAAGCTGTCAAATCTGACTGTGGTGGTGAGTACTATGGCAAATATGATGGCATGGGAGAACAACGTCCAGGACCTTTCTCTATCTTCCTAAAGGAATGTGGGATCATCCCATAATAGACAATGTCAAGTAAGCCTAACATGAATGGTGTTGTAGAGACGAAACCAAACACTTCAGGATATGATGAGAAGTGATTAGTCATTCTTCTTCTTTACCTGAATCACTTTGGGGAGAAGCACTTAAGACTGTAGTGTACATTCTTAATAGGGTACCAAATAAAGCAGTAGCTAAAACCCCTTATGACTTGTGGATTGGAAATAAGCCTAGTATTAGGCACTTACATGTTTGGGGTTGTCCAGCTCAAGCACGGCCTTATAGGCCAAATGAAAAGAAATTAGATGAAAGAATAGTTAGTTGCTACTTTGTTGGTTATGTCAAATGCTCTCGAGGCTTTAAGTTTTATAATCCCACTATTATTTTATTTTTTGAGACGAGAAATACAAGATTCTTTGAGGATGTTGAGTTTGGAGGGGAAGATAACATAAAGAGTGTTGGTTTTAAAGAAGAAGAAGAGAACAATCAAGATCAAGTTCTCATATCCGATGTTGTTTTTGGTCCTAATAATGCTCTTGACAATGCTCAAACTATTTTACCTAACATTGTTCAAAAAGTTCTTCAGGCACAAGACAACATTGATCAAGTTATTTTACTCGATATTGTTCAAGATAATGCTTTCGCACAAGACGACAATGAAGTTCTTTCTCAAGAACCTATAGTACAAACTCAACAACCTCAAGAAGTTCCATTAAGGAGATCCACAAGAGAAAAGAGAAGTGCGATTTTGGGTGATTATATTGTATTTCTTCAAGAACATGAGGTTGATGCAAACTTTCTAGTAAAGATGATCCAATCAATCTCAAAGAAGCTTTACAAAGTTCTAATTCTGCAAGTGGATTGATGCCAGAAGGATGAGAAGAAATCCATGGAAGACAACGCAGTTGGGGATCTTGCTGAATTGCCTTAAGAATCGAAACCTATTGGTTGTAAATGGATATTCAAAATGAAAAGGGATTCAATGGTAATGTCAAAAGATATAAATCTTGCTCAGTCACCAATGGTTCTACCTAAAAGGAAGGTACATGGACTATAAGGAAACTTTTCTCTCCGTTTCTACGAAAGACTCCTTTTAGAGACTATAATGGCACTTGTGGCTCATTTTGATTTAGAGCTACATCAGATGGATGTAAAGACATCATTTCTCAATGGTAACATTGACAAAACTATTTATATGGTACAACTAGAAAACTTTGTATCAGAGGATCCAACATCAATGGTTTGTAGATTAAAGAAATCCATCTATGGTCTTAAACAGGCTTCTCGTGAATGGTATCACAAGTTTCATCAAGTTATTAACTCCAATGATTTTGAGGTAAATTTGGTTGAAGATGGTGTATATCATAAGTTCAGTGGGTGTAAATTGATCTTCCTGATTTTAGATGTCGATGATATTCTACTTGCTAGTAGCGATATAGGCTTATTGCATGAAACCAAGAAATTTCTCTTAAAGAATTTTGAGATGAAAGATCTTGGGAATGCCTCTTTTGTATTAGGCAAACAAATACTATGAGATCACTCTCAAGGTATTCTTCGGTTATCACAAAAGAGGTAGATCGAAAAAGCGTTGAATAGATTCGGCATGAAGGATTGTTCATTGGGATATACACCCGTAGCTAAAGGAGACAAGTTTAGTCCAACTCAGTGCCCTAAAAATAATCTTGAAATTGAGGAAATGCAAAAGATTCCTTATGCATCGTCCATGGGGAGTCCCATGTATGCTCAAGTATGTATGGGTCCGGATATTGCGTTCATAGTTGGCATTAGAGCTGGTAATTTGAGCCCGACTTGTTGGGTTAGCTTGACTAGACTGAAATTAGGGCTGGGTTGGGCTCTGTTTTTAATAGCTCAAAAAAATTGGGCCAAATTTTGCCCGACCTGATTAGCCTATTAGATCAATTAGCATTAGGCCGGGTTGGCCCGGTTTTTTCGAGCTGGCCTGGTTTCCAAATTTAAAAAACAAATTCCCATTTTCCTCACATCTTTCTCCACTTTCCCACCTTCATCTCCATCTCTCCATCCTCGTTCACCTCTATCACATCTTGTCTCTCTCCACCACCACCCTTTTGCCATCCTCCCCACCCCCAAAATTTTTTCTTCTCTTCTTCTCTTGTTTCAGATCTAATACGAGGAAGTGACAAGAAATTCGCTTCTAGGTTACCATTTTCTTTAGTTCGAGTAGTTTTGATCTATAACCGAATGAATCAAGCTTCAAAGGATCTTTCGCAGATCTAGTGAGATATCACTTTACCCGAGATCTTGATGAAAGCCAAGAACCGTGTTGATGATTCCATAGGGATGTTCACGACCAAGTACTCAAGGTGGAAAGAGAGTGGATCGATGGATATTGCAATCCTTATGGATCTGCTTCATCAGATGCTTCGTGAGTGGAAAGCCGAACTCAATGAGCCCTCCCCTGCCTCTTCTCTACAAGTATGCATTAATTTTGGGTCAATTTTCTCTTATTGTTTGTGGACTTGTATGGATGGAGAAGTCTTATGGAGCATGGGGTTCAATAGTGATTTTAATGACGATTTGTGGCAAGTAGTTCAGGTCGTTTTCATCTGGATATTTTCCGACTAATGAGATTTCAAGAATTTTACTTGAGAATTTGGCTTGGTTAGGAAAGCTTTGTGTAATTAAAAAGAGAATTCAAAATTAGATCTTGACTGTTTATCTGGAAGGTTGTGGATTTTAGGATTGGCTTTAGAGCTAGATTTGTTGTATCTGTAGTTTTATTGCATGTTTTTAAAGAATTAATTATTTTCCCTACGAGGTTTTGGAGTAAGTGTTCGACTTCTTGACGTCGCATCGAGACTGCAATGCAATGTCTTTGTTTTCAAAATTTCATCCATAGTCTTTAGATAGAGAGCAATAAAGGGAAGAAGAATATAATATTTGATCATGCTTCGAAGGCTTATGTTTCTTTTTAGGGCTTTTTTTGGGTCCTTTTGATGAGTATCTTAAATACTCATTTTATCCTTATGCTTTAGTTATTTTTTCTAGTGTTTTTATGTTAAATAAGTTCCCTAATTCTCTAAAAGTTCTCACTTATGATCAGGTCATCCATTTGGTGGAATTGTGCAAAATATGGTGGAAAAACTGCTACAGAAGCAGTAGGAGAGGCTACTGAATTTTGACATTTTCAGACATCATATGAGCTCCTATTGCATCAAGCCATATATGGATGGATTCTACACTTCAAGCTGGATACCAAGAACACCAAAATTGAGTTCAATCAAAGAAGTTTATGTGTTCCAAAACTTGAAGAAAATCAGCAAACATTGCAGCACCTTCAGCAGGAGAGGCTACTGTATTTGACGTTTTCTAAATCATATGGAGCCTATTGTATCAAGTCATATATGGATAGATCTACACTTCAAGATCTTTCCAACGGTACCAAGAACACCTAAATCGGAGTTCGTATGACAAAAGTTATGACCTTACGGTTGGAGCAAAATGTGGACTGTGCAGCAACGTCGCGACGTGAGAACCAACGTCGCGACGTGGCAGAGAGCTGCAGAAACGACGTCGCGACGTTGCCAAACGACGTCATGACATTCAAGGTTGGTTTTGGGTGGATTTTTAGCCTATTTTGAGCCCATAATGGAGGGTTTTAAAGCTCAAAACCATGGGATCGAAGTGGGGAGGATTTGAACGATTTTTGACGTTGAGGAGAACAAGCTCCTTTTGGGTGGAAACACCTAGGGCTTGTTCTTGGAAGAGGAAGAACACTTGAGGAAGAAGAAGATAATGGAGGAGAAAAAGAGAGCTTCAATGCCAAATTTGTTTTCTCTCTTTCCTTTTCCGTTTTTCTTTCTTTTGATGGTTGTATTTATTTCTTTCCACTTATGTTTTAATTAGTTTTCTTAGGGTTTAGAGTAAATAAAGACATATTTGTATGAATCTCCTAATTTATATTGATTGATGTTTATTTATATTTATGTTGAGTATTTCATTTAGATCTTAATGCTTCAGGGATATTTGGCCAATATTTGCATGAATTGTGGTTTGATTCAAAACTGAGAAGGAGAGTTAAAATTAGACCATGGATGATTTACCACTGACTCATCAGGAGATAGACATAAGTGAGATTAGGTGTGGTATTAAGATTTATGGTGTTCAATGCATCCTTAGTTATGATGGTTTGTAGATGCAAGATAACCTTTTCTATGGTAGCGTGCGAATGCTCGAGAGAGATCTTCGAATATACATTAGTTAAATCGCCATCTTCATGATGAAATTGACCATCGATTAATTCAATAGGAGGTTCAAGGTATCATTGTTTAGGTGAAATCTATAATTTTAAGGCTTTTAGTCTTTATATAGTCATTCTTGCATGCCTAGATTAGTGTCTTCTTGAATTTTTCTTATAGATTTTCCTACATCCAAATAAAGCATAGGCTAGGATTAGAGCTCTGTACTTAGTAACTCAATTCTCCGTGGGAACGATACTCACTTATCAATATATTTTGAGGCTACACGTGCACTTGCGCATAGGCTGCATATATATACACATCACGCGGCTGTCTGAGTTTTTGGCGCGTTGCGATGGAAGGCTTAAATTGATGTAAAGTAGTAAGCACATAGATAGTGATACGAAATTTTCTTTACTTTTGTTTATTACAAGTCTTTATTAATTTAGGTTTTCTTTAACGTGTGTTATTACGATCTGAAGTTTGATGGTATGACGAGCGGATCGAACTAATCCAGCACTGTGTGATCCCGAGCGAAAGACCTGCAGTTGCGGCAGGAAGCGAGAGAGCGAGCGGTTAGAATCCTACGGTCGTGGAAAACACCCAGGAAGAGCAGGTTTGGTGTTGAGCAAATGACCGCGAAGAAGTCGAAAATGGGAATCACGGGAGGTCGGCGCCCGGATCATTTATCTGACCCGAACGATCCGTATATGCTTAGATAGGTCCGTATTACGTGCGTATTGTGCGAGACCTTGGCTATGAGGCGACGCCGTTAAGCGAACAACCCAGTTGAGCCGGGTCCACGGTCGGATGCTTGAGGAACATCTTGTTCCAGCAATTACCTCGCGGGAACCCGAACGCTTGTACGTTTATTCATTTTCCTGAGTTTGCGATACCTATCAGAGTATAGCAGTCTTTGAAGCGCTAATTCAAAATTTGTTCATTGTCACTCGGGGGATGGGGGCGAACACGGTTAATAACGGTCGATACGATTCCATTACTACATACTGGGATGACACAGTACAAGAATTTAAACCAAGTTCTTCCTACCGTCGAAAGTGCACAACTTGTACAAGGATCAGCATTTAAGACAACTTGAGAGAACACAGTAAAGGCATGGGGCAGTTTCATGAATTGTGGAAATTATCCCCGCTTCCCATAAACTAACCCAGGTGAATCACGAATCCTGGCACTTCTACAATAGTCTAAGAGCACAACGAACGATGATCGGTACTTGAAGTGGAGGATCGCGATGAAAACCTGGATCGGGCGTATGAGATTCTAGAAAACCCAGCAGCGACCAATACTAATCGATGGCACAGAAAGACTATACGATGAAATCTGGTGGGTGGCACCGTGTCTGATCCCTCGCTTGTCAGTTAATCATGTAGCCCCTGACTAACTAAGCGATTGAATGAAGCGGCGGGGAAACGGCTAATGCCATACGGACCAACCCACAGGAATTGTGTGTGCCAGATTTTGTGGGGGTAGGCATAGTAGTCTGGAGTCCCACATGAGTCAGGAAACCCTATCGTAGAGGCGAAGCTCGATGTGTGAAGTTCGGTCGGAATGTCAATCACGCGACGGGACCGTATGGAAAGCGGCTACGAGGAGAATCAGAATCGGGGACAAGGGTGGCGGCTAACAGTGATCGGGCGAAACGGTCCAAAACTATCAAGGAGTATGGGTGGCGGAGCCATTCAGGAAAACAATATACCATCAAAGCTAGAGATAGTAGACACCTCTGAGAAAAAGGTAGACTTAAGAACAAATACAGCAAAATGCTCACCTCACACACGCTTTCATGAATGAGGCCAAGCGGAAATATGCAATAACAAGCAGCCCAATTGAAAAACCAAGCGACACGGTTAGAAATGCAGGTACGAGGATGGGAGCGAATGACGATCTATTGTGAGAGCGCGGGGTTCACTGCAAGCAATTCGGAGTAAACCTAGAGGAGGGAAAGGAAAAGTCTTTGCAAGGCCATCACTCTCTAAGTGGAAAAAGGAGGAGTGGAAATCCCGGAGTCGCAACTAGCGGTAAGAACAGAAAGGAAATTAAGGAAGCCAGACCACGACATCCTAAAAAACCAAATACAAGATGAGCAACGAGATGCGAGAGTAATCAAAGATAATAAAGTTAGGAGAGCGATTAAACAGACAAAAAGCAGGATGAACACATCATACGATTCACCGTATCCTCGGAGGTTGAAGAAGGTAGGATTAGAAACCAATTTGCAAAGTTTACCGGCATCTTCAAAAGAAGCTACATATTAATATACCCTTTTTGAGCGGAGAACGCTGCCAGGATTCACGTGAAATTGAAAGGATGTGAGTAAGAAAGTTAAGAGAATATGGGACCATCGCTTTAACTAAGGAATGCGGTGCCATCACATAAAGAAACTCCCGAAAACTTAGAGATCTGCGGCTTTGCTATACCGTTCTCTTTAGGGAACCAAGTATCTGGAAAAGCTCTGTGTGATTTGGGGGCCAGCATCAACTTGATGCCGCTTTCGATGTTTAAAGGCTAAAGTGGGGCAAGAAATCGACCACAATCGGTTTACGACTTGGATAGGTCTTATCAACATCCTCAGAATTATAATCAGTATCTGAGTAAAAGTTGGTAAAATTCGTTTCTTCCCGGCGAGACTTGTCATTCTAGACATGGAGGAGAGAGCGACTCGAGTTCCAATTATACTCGGTAGACCCTTCACAGCCTGCAGGAAGCTCGAATCAGTAATGAGAAGGTAGACTTTCAAATTCGAGTCCCGGGAGAAGAGATCATTCTCTGTTCCAGCCACGCCAAACATCGGTTGATGATCAAATGAAGATATCTCGAACTTCATTATCTACGAGAGGATTTTTACCAAGACAAGGCGAATAACTGAGGAGAAAAGCCTATTATTACCTGAAGATCAACGAGGAGGCGAGTACATGAACGGAAAATTATTTATTCACACTTTGAACATGGGGTGTATTTTTAAAGGCGCATTAAAATTTACTTTCTTCTAAAGAATATATCGCACAACTATGAGATTCGGGGTCATTTCGAGCTAACGACATTAAACATAGCGCTTCTTGGGAGGCAAGCTGAGTAATTCTTAAAATCCATCAGTTTAGAGTTCTATAAGTTATTTTCTGGCAATTTTTTGGTTTCTAGTTGTGTTCATGATCAATGTTTTTTGTTTGTTGGTTTTTAGTGGGACCTTGGAAGGCGTGGGTGAGTCTTACAGCGTGTTCGATGGCGAATGAAGTTCTGCGTGGAAGTTCTCGAAAAGTAAATTTATAATGTATCGAAAATTTCTTGGAGACGCTTCTGCGTATGTGGCGTTCGATGCGTCGCGGCGTCATTTAACACTTCTACATCGCGTGCGTGGGATTCTCCGCGTCGGGCGTGGACTTTCCGCGTCGCGGCGTCAGCAGCATCTGCGTCCCTTTGACGTCAGATTGTAAGGCTCATCGCGTCGCGGCGTGGGTTTACCTCCATCGCGGACGTGGACCTCACGTCGGCGATCATTTCCCCGCGTCGCGGCGTCGTTTGAATCTGCCTCCTCATCGCGTCGTGAGATCTCGCGTCGCTGACGTCATTTTGACGTAACTCTCTTGCGTCGCGGCGTTGCCGCGCGTCAGCGGCGTCTCGTCGGCTCTGCGGCCCGCGTCGCGGCGTGGCCTGCCGCGTCGTGAGTGGCGGTTTTAAACCGAGAATAGGCCGTTTTGGCGCTACGCCCTGTCTCCTCCCGAAACCCTGGCCTCTGCACTTTGGAGTTCCTTTGGACCGATAGGAGATCTCCTCTTTGCTTTTAACTGACCACTTTATCAAGTCTACCCGTGGCCAGGTTTTTGGACCATATTAGCTTCTCCACCAACGTGTGCCCGATTCTAAGCTTGGAGTACTTATTAGTTGGGTTTCTTTTTGTGTTTTTGTGTAGCCTAGAGGTCTTTTAGGAGGTCATTTCGGGTTAACTAGATTCATTAGGGTTCTTGAGTCCTCTTTTAGGTCTTGATTGAGTCTTTAAGTAGTTCTTAATTGATTTATTTGGCTGTGTTTTATTAGGTGTTAGGAGTTTTTGTCTAGTTGGATGTCTAGACAAGCGGCACAGTTTCACTTTGCTAACGAGATCAAGGCGGCTGGGCTTGACCACGCGTTAAATACCTCGTATTTTATTGTTGATCTGTGAATCAGTTTAGCACAATTTGCAAAAACGATCGCCGATGGAAGAAGAGTTTCATCCTTACGGCGATTTTAGGAAAACTATAGGGCGAGGGGTGGCGTGCTTTGTGCCAGCGCCTCGCCCGTGACCATGGTGGTAAGGGTTTAAATGACCTCGCATCCGTCCTCAAAGGTCGAGTGCGAGGTGTATTCAAATCGACTTCGGCGACAGGTCGGTCGTCTTCTACTATGGCCTAGACATATCCGCACATTTGATCGGCTCGTGAGCACCGGGTTATCTGGGGTCATCCGTGTGTTGACCAGCGGCGGGGTAGTGGAGGATCAATAGCTGGAACACGCGATCAAATTTCAAAGATGACATTTTGGCCTACATTCCTGGGTGTGGCATCACTTTATCACTTGGCGTCTTATGCGAAGCCCGGCGAATATGTGTGAGTGGCCCCTTGGCGCTCCACAGCTGACTACGCTATCTTACGAGGATACCATTTGGCGTTTGGGCGGGTTATCGAGAGATATCTCCATGGCAAGGATGCAAAGATGAACAGGCGCGCACGATCGCCCGGCATTTGCGACAAGCGCGCGTTATACCAGCGACAATGAGCTGCTTCATCCGCATGAGGCAGCGCGCCGTTCAATGGGGACACACACGGTGTCACTTAACTGAGGAGCCATGAGTCGGGACATGAGACCTCGGGCGAAGGCGAGCTTCAGTTATCGGGCTCGCTGGATTCTGGGTGACACCCGGGAGGACGTGCCGATCGTCTCGACCTCCACCGCCTCACGCCCCGGCGACCTCGGGCGGCCGTCCACTTTCTAGTCACCTTCCCAGATATTGGGCCGGTCTCTCACTCGCGGCGTTTGGCTCATTACGGGATGAGACCGAGCCGCGTCCCTCGTTACCTCAGGTGCCGATGTGCGTCTTGACATGCGCCTGATTCTGGCAATCAGGCCATCATTCTCTGGCGGCGGCTGAGCTATAGGCCCGACTCGCGCGGCTCCAGCTTTCCACCCAGCCACGCCGCCATGATGATCTGAGGGAGTCACACACCATGTTTTATTTTACCGGTGGGACCAGCCGGATCTTTGTTGAGACGGGTATTTGTTCGGATACTATGTTTTTATCACTTTGCTTTATTTGTTATTTTAGTTTTTAGTAGTTTATAGTATTGTTAGTTGTTCGCATTTTAGGTTGTGTTTGTTTTAGTATTGCATGGGTTGTAGACAATTAGTATTTGTTTGAGTTATTGTGCATCGCATGTTTTTACTTATGTTGAATTTAGTCGGTTGTTAGTTGTTTGTTTGTTTTGGGATATTCTATGCATAATGTAGTAATTGTTCGGTTGTGCTATGTTGAAAATTGAGGATCGATTTTAGATTGAGTTCACTATAGATTTGGTGGATGCATACATTTTGTTTGATGCTCGGTAATTAGATTGAATAGGTGAAAAAGGCTAGTGAACCAATCCGGGTAGTCAAAAACCAATTCTCGAGCACCACATCACACTCACTTTACTTAGTGACGATCGAGGAGTATGCATAAGTACTGAACCAACTACTAAAGTCGGCCCGACCTAGGGAGATTGAACCATTTGATGATGGGACACTAAGCAAAGAGGATTGCCATCGGGCCCCAACGAGAAAAATACAAAAGCATGAAAAGAGAAAAGAAAAATGAAAATGGCATATGCATAAGAATAAGCGGGGATCATCAATCGGAATCCAGGGCACGATCCCGAGGAACTATCAAACTGTCACCCAGGCAATGGCCGGGGAGTCACATTGACTTCAGCTACGCGTTACATGGAAGATGGATCATTCACGCAACCTAGGGCATCGAGTTTGGTTGAGTGTTCGGGAGTGGATTGAAGGAACTTAATGGATGCCACCAACAAGCTAGAAAGGTGAGTCACCAATGGATCACCTCTGGGAACACCAGCTAGAAACTTGTGGCTAGGTCTTGTAGTTTGTTTTGGTATAGGAAATTCTAGATATGAACGCATGAATAATTGGGTGCGTTCCTGTCGCATCTGGATCAGTTCTTCCTAATAGGTGGGTTGAACTTAAGTTTGGAAGTGTCGGAACTCGAGGGCATATTACGGAGGTCACCTACCATAGGCACATGAGAGGTTTTGAGGCGACCATTGAACACTATGGGAGTGGATGCACTAGTCGGTTCACATACCTCCAATCGAAGTCACTTTTGAAAGTCAAGTATCTGTATGCCTTCATTGGGCATCGAGGCAAAACGGTGGGTATGTGAATCGGAGTCCAAATTGATCCCTATTTTCAGCATGGCATTCTTTGTCTTAGTGTGAGTTGCATAATTAATAGAGATTGTGTCTTTGTTTAAATCAGGTTCTTGCTTGAGGCAAGCAAGAATTTACTAAATTCAGAATTAATGATGAGTATCTTAAATACTCATTTTATCCATATGCTTTAGTTATTTTTTTCTAAGTGTTTTTATGTTAAATAAGTTCCCCTAATGCTCTAAAAGCTCACACTTATGATCAAGTCATCCATTTTGGTGGAATTGTGCAAAATTAATTTGGAAAAACTGCTACAAAAGCAACAGGGAGAGGCTACTGAATTTTGGCATTTTCCGAGCTTATCCTTGAGCTCCTAACCATCAAGCCATATGTGTATGGATGCTACACTTGAAACTTTCTAGGGATACGAGAACACCAGGTGGAGTTCGAACAAAGAAGTTATGCAAGTTCCAAAACTTGAAGAAAATCAGCAAACATTGCAGCACCTTCAGCAGGAGAGGCTACTGTATTTTGACGTTTTCAGAAATCATATGAGCTTATATTGCATCAAGTCATATATGGATAGATTCTACACTTCAAGAGCTTTCCAACGGTACCAAGAACACCTAAATCGGAGTTCGTATGACAAAGTTATGACCTTACGAAGTTGGAGGCAACGGGGGCTACGCCAACGTCGCGACGTGAGGAACCAACGTCGCGACGTGAAGCGGCGAAGCGCGAAACGACGTATGACGTTTGTTGCCAAACGACGTCGCGACGTTGAGGTTGGTTTTGGTGGATTGGTAGCCATTTTACAGGCCCGTAATGGAGGTTTTAAAGCTGAAGGCCGGCGTAGGGATGTTCGAAGGAGGATTTGGGGCGGTGATTTTTTGGAGCGTTTTGAGGAGAACAAGCTCCTTTTGGGATTGGAAACACCCTGAGGGCTTGCTTGTTCTTGGAGAATTTCTAAGGGTTTGTTCTTGGAAGAGGAAGAACACTTGAGGAAGAAGAAGATAATGGAGGAGAAAAAGGAGCTTCTTGAAATTTGTTTCTCTCTTTCCTTTTCCGTTTTCTTTCTTTTGATGGTTTATTATTACTTTCCACTTATGTTTGATTATTTTCTTAGGGTTTAGATGTAGCCAAGACATATTTGTATGAATCTCTCTAATTTATATTGAGTTATTTATTTTATTTCATATTTATATTTGAGTATTTCATTTAGATCTTAATGCTTGTGGATATTTGGCCAATATTTGTGGTGTGGTTTGATTCAAAATGCGAGGAAGTGAGAGTTAAAGGTATGATATGGATGATTTACCATCTAATTATCATGAGATAGAGATATAAATTGGGGAGATTAGGTGTGGTATTAAGATTTATAGGGTTCAATGCATCCTTAGTTATGATGGACTTGAAATGGAGATGCGATATAACCTTTTAAGGGTAGTGTGCGAATGCTCGAAGGGTCGAATACATTGAATTCGTCGCCATCTTCATGATGGGAATTTGACCATCGATTAATTGGGTTAGGAGGGTTCATACATCATTGTTTAGGTGAAATCTATACCTTAAGGCTTTTTTAGTCTTTATATGAGAATTCCGTTCTTGCATGCCTAGATTAGTGTCTTTGAATTTTCTATAGATTTTCCTACATCCAAATAAGCATAGGCTAGATTAGGTCGGTGTAGTAACTCAATTCTCCGTGGGAACGATACTCACTTATCATTATATTACTTGAGGCGACGCGTGCACTTGCGCACATAGGCGTTCATATATACACATCACGTTTTCGGCCTATCACCTTTCTCTTCTCTTTTTTGATGATTTGGAGAAAATGCAAATATATATTATGTTTAGAATTTTTTGTTGGTGAATGAAGCAAACTACACTATAGATTGTGTTCCTTATCTTTGATTGATATATTTTATGCATAGATATACATATATGTTTGTCTTGTTCTCTAATCTATCTTTTATACCAATCTGAATCTCATTGGAATAAAATATTTTTTTTTTTTTTTTTTGTATACATATAGCTACGTTGGGCTAAGTTTGGGCCGATAAAATGGCGGCTGATGTAAGTGGGGCGGCAACTGGCTCGATTTTGCTCTTGGCTCGATGTAGGCTGGCTTCAGTTGCACCCTTGAATTGCCAGCTCTAGTTTGCATGTGTGGCCAGGATCATGATAATACTGGGTTGATCATTGGGGCGATGGCAGGTCATGCGGTATGAGAACAAAAGATTTATGCTCCGCGTATTGAAGATCATTGGGTATTATGATTCCAATTTTACGGATGTCAGAATGGCAAAGATCCACATCGGGTTATGTTTTCATGCTAGTTGGAGGAGTTATATCTTGAAGTGCAGCAGGACCTTATAAGCTTCCCTCGACTATGGCGGGAGAGTTTATAGCTTATATGAGGCATCCAACCATGGGATATGGCTGAAGAACTTTGTCCTTGAATTTGGATGTGGTAAAGAAAGATTAAAGACCATTAAAGTTATGTTATTTACAATAACTCAGCAGTGTTATATTCTAACAACAACGAAAGCTCTTCGAAGTCAAAGCACATTTACATCAAGTTTCTTGTTGTTAAAGAAAGGATTCGAGTAGCCAGGTTGTCTATAGAGCACATTGGGACAAACTTTATGAATTGTTGATTCTCTTACTAAAGAATTGCCACCTAGGTCTTTCACCAGCATACTGCTAGTATGGGTGTCATATTGTATGAGGATATTCAGTTTTAGTTGGAGTTTGTATTTGAGATGCTTTTGTTATAGATATTTTAGTTATAAATATTTTGAGGTTTTATGTTAACTTCAGTTTCTTGTTTATTGACAATGCGAACTAATTTTGGTTTTGATCTCATAAAAGAATAAAGTCGGACCAGTGGAAGTAGGCATGTTAAGATCACATTACGCTGAAATTTCCATGCTACACATCACATTGTGATCCTTGTCATTTTTAATCATATCAATACATGTGATCCGTGATGAGTCGAGTTAAATTAATGACAAGATCGTATGATCTTGTTGACACAATTGATGGACTGGATTGGTTTCTTGATGCATGTTTTGGGTAATAAGGTTTGAGCTCATATGTTTATTGATTGCAATACATAATTATAAGGTTGTACATATAGCCCAAGTGGGAGATTGTTGGATTATTTAGTCTAATAATGGGCTTATATGTAACTATTATGTTTTGTGCACTCAAATAATAATATAAGCCTTTATTTTAAGTGATCTATTACAATTAATCTTTTGATAGGCTTTTATGCACCAAGATTATGATTTGGTCCTCAAATTATGAGTAGAGACATTTTGTTTTTTTGTTTTGTTGATGGGCCAAAATAGAAAACCCTAATAGAGAAGTGATGCTTTGTGAAGTGTCACTTTCTAACAAAGAGGTTTAGGTCCACCGATTAACGTAAGTTCGTTAACACGATATCCCATTCATTTAGAAAGGAAAAGAGAAAAACTGAGAAACTGAGGAAACTCTCTTCAAAATTGCTTTGAGATTTGGAAGGCTAAAACCATTTAGATTCAGGTTTATTCATCTCTAATGGATTCAGGTACGCTTCCTTGAAGAACGGGTTATGATTCTTAATGATTAAGCATGATTGATCCTAGGGTTTTTGGTGATGGTTTTCACCATAATGATTCAGTTTCTTTTTCCACAATAAGAAGATTTCATGAGCAAGATGATGAAGCCAAGAAGAAGTGGTATACGCGTGAGTACACAAGAAAGGCTACATATAGTAGTAATTTTGATCTTTATTCAGCACCATCAACTAATTGGAGGAACACTTTTAATTTTACTTTGCCTCCTGATCCACCTCAACCCGAACAATTGCCTGCAGTTTGTAGGTATGTTATAGCATCCATGAAAATTTCCTTGCATCAAACCTATATTGATGGATGTATCATGGAATTTTCCCTGTGCAAAACTTGATGACCTGCACTTCTAAGGTATCCAAGGGTTCTCCATTATTTGAAATTCAGGGCGGAGCCAGCTAGTGCCCGTGGGCAAATGCCCCCCTGAATTATTATTTTTTCATACAGATTTATGTGGAAATTCTATATAAGAACAACACAGACCAGCAAGGAAAAGAAAATTACAATAAAAACAAATGGATTTATAAGGAAACTCTACATAAGAAAAACTCAGACAAAAGAGGAGGAATCCATTATATAAAAGTTTGATACAAGAGTAGGGTAATACCGTATTGCGACTACAACGATAGAAAAAGCTAAGAACCCCTAGATTTATTTATATCAATATGATCCTATCCCAAAATCCATAATATCACACCAAAAACTTTTTAGTTAGGATAAACAGAATTTTGTCATCAATCTAATGATTCTATGACTGATACAATCATAAAAATATAGGCAGATCTTATTTACCCCTTTTGGTGATGAATATATTTTGGGTCCAGTAATAACTGATGAAGTGGAATCAAGGCTGACAGTGGCGGAGCCAGGATATATTGTGAGGGGGCATAAACTAACATTCCAATATATTTTCAAGGGGACATCAGCCAACAAACATGTCTTTATAACCTAGTGGTGTAGCATCCCATTGTTGCAAAATATGTGTCTAACCCCCACCCCCCCAGGTCTTCATTGGCTCGGCCACTCGTAGGCGGATAATCCATTTTTTTAGCCTTAGCATTGTTGGTTTAATCATCACTGTTAGCTATCATTATTCTTTGAATAGCCCCATGGAGGACGGAAGTATAATGCTAACAGCATTTGGGTTAGTGCGGACACAAATACCCTCTCTTGTGCAAAGCTACATTTCTTACTCCAATTCACATATATAATCTTCTGCTTCCCTACTCGTGAATGCAAAAGAAACCTTCAATTTTACCATTCCATGTATGATATATGTTATTCCTGACTGATAACCTATCACTCAATTGTGGTGTCATATTGATGAATTTGCAGACATATACTGATGGAATACTCAAAGCAAGTAAGGAGACTGGATTTGAGCCTGTTTGAGTTGCTATCAGAAGCTCTTGGACTCGATCCGAACCATTTGAAAAACATGGAATGTGATGAGGGGCTCCTTCTTCTAGGCAATTACTATCCAGCATGCTCTGAACCAGAACTAACGTTGGGCATCGGCAGCCACACAGACGCTGACTTCATCACCATATTTTTACAAGACCAAGTGGGTGGCCTTCAATGGGTCAATATCCAACCCATACCAGGAGCTTTGGTAATAAAAGTGGGAGATCTACTACAGGTTATTAGCCTACTCCTTCTAGACCATGATTTATATATTCCATTGTTTTGGTTTGTCAACCATTAAAACGAACCTAATTATTCAGAACACACCTAAAAGGAATTTTCTGCTCTTGATGGAAATCTTTGGGAAAAAATAAATTTTTTTGAAGAAGGGCAAAAAAATGATTTGTCGATACCGTACGGGTTGAAAACCTGGAATTCTTTTAGATTTCGGATGACGAAACTTACCTCACCATTGGATTCATCTCACAAACTCTAGTTACCAAGACGAATTTCGTTGAATTCCGAGATGATCAGATTTTTCACGATTTTCGAGGCAAAAAAATAACCCAAAAGAGTGGGTGACACATGTTATGATGCCTGCATACCATGTGGGTGACACATGGCATGGTGCATGCATGCCAAGTGGAGTTGTCCAACCTATAAAAAAGGGATTAGTGGAGGAAAAGAGATGGAGAAAGAGGGAGATGAAGGAAGATTTGGCAGCTTCTTCCTCTGATTTCCGATAGTTGAAGTTCGTCAGGACGAGAGTTAAAGTCTGTTTACTCGATGAGGGCTACGCTCCAAGAGGTAGGGATTCTTCCTACTTCAGTTTATTTCCACCCTAAGGGGATTGGTTTTATTTTGATTTTGGGGCCCAGAGTGCGGGCGGGTTGGGAGATTTGTCCAGTGGCCGAGTAATAGAGACGGATGTGTGGCACAGTATGGCATGTTTGTGGCCTGGATTTGGCCTAGATTTGGCTTGGATTTGGACAGTCTTGGGGCTAGATTTGGGGCTGTTCTATGCCCGGGTGGTGGCATGTTTGTGTTGCATGTGATGGCTATATGTGTGAACTACTTTGTGGGCATCTCTTATGCCACAATTGGTTGTGAAAACCCAGTTGTCTTTACTTGCTCTTGATTGACTTGCTTGGTGATAATTGTTGATTGAATGTTGATATATGAACTCTAATATATTGACATTGAGATGAATTGTTTGGAAATTATATGTTTTTGATATAATTGTCCATGATACATGATAAATTATCCATATGGCATCTTGCATTACAAAAGTGATAGGAAATTGACTTGCAATGGCATAATGCATTGCATATGCATTGAGGCATCGCATTCATGGGTGTAAGTGCATGGTGTCATCAAACACCATCCTTAGTGATTGATGAGTGGGCTGAGTACAATTGAACAAAGTTCAGCGGAGTTCCACTGTTTGCAGAGCATAAAAACTTGTGTGTCGAATTAGTAGCAATCGGGGATAAGATACCTTGGGTGAAAGCCCAGGTATTTTTGGTTATACATATGTGTCTAATGGTGAAAGCCCGTGAAAGTGTAGGAAGGTGTGCGAAACCTGGGATGAGACCCCAAAAATTCGCTATCCAAAAAGACACATGTTTTGTTAATAAAATGATCCTTGGAAGTGAAACATCCAATAAGTTTTGATTCCTAAAAACTTGATTTTGTTTCAAAGTGATCATTGGATGAAATTCATCGACGATGGATGTTATCACACATTGGCTATGCATTATGTGATGGGAGTCTGTGATGACTTGAATTTTTCATGCATTGAGTGAGTCTCATCTCGTTTCATGGCATGACATGTAGTATTCCATTAGAATTGCATCATTCTATTGAAATGTGTGAATGTCCAAGTATAGACATTGCATGTGCAGGAGGTAATAGCCTGCAGTAGGAGTCTCTCTACTGGGCGTGGCTCACCCTTTATGGGAAAACATTTTCAGTGCATGTTATACACTGGTAAACAACTTTCATTCGAGACCGAGAGGTTAAAGAAAGCCAACATGTGACTATTATAGTTCTTTTTGTAAAACTTTGGAAAGAACTGGTTTTGGTATATGCCTGTGTATGTAATAGAGTTTGTAATTAAACTCACAATAATATGTTTGAAAATAACATAAAAAGTTTATTGAATGTGGCTAAAACGAATCCCGTCGTAAATTCAGACGTATAGTATCAAAGACGCAATATCCACGAAAGTACAACTCTACTTCATTTCACGCTTTTAGTATCAAAAGCCGTATATAATTACCTAAGAACTGATAAATAGATCCCAATGAATGAGATGAGAGATGAGAGTGATGAATGAGAGAGTGATGATAGATGAGATGATGAGTGAGAAGAGATGATGAGAGAGAGATGAGATGAGATGAGAGATGGATGTTGATGATGATGATGAGAAGATGATCAGATGAGAGAGAGATGAGATGAAGATGAGATGATGATGATGATGAGATGAGAGAGACGAGATCGAGAGAGAGAGAGAATAAGACGAACCACGAAAGTAAGTCTGCGAATATACCGCTATCTACGAGTATTTACGCAGGTTGATAATTGTCCAACGGATCCTCGGGTTTTGGTGTCATAGAAATCTAACATAGGCTTTTATGTAGCTATATTATTAGAGTTGTATATTTCAGTGCATTGCATTTGACTCGAAAAGTTTCATGCTAAGTCATTATAAATATTGTCTTTTATTTTCTTTGCATTTTCCGTTTGTTTTTTCTTTAAATATTAAATGAACGGATAAGATCTCTTCATCAAATCGTTGATGTCTATTTGCATTTTTCTCTAATGACAAATTCACAAGCCCGGTACACAGAGCACTGGCAAAAAATGTTGGCCCGAGAATTTCAATGGCTTGCTTTTTCAGAGAAAATTTTCTAGCAGAGAATGCGGCAAGGCTGTATGGACCAATCAAGGAGTTATTGTCAAAAGAAAACCCACCAATCTACAAGCAGGAAACCGTCCCAAATGAGTATCTTGGTTACAATATTTTAGGTTGTGAAGTTAGCCATGGAGAATTGATGTCAGCTTCAGTGCTCACCAGAAGTCCAAGATAGGTCAGCGAGTTTTCCTACTTTGCAGGATGCAAATAATCTGGAAACAAAGTGTTTCTTGTTTGTTATTAATGTATGTTTACTGCCGTTTGGTAAACAACTTAATTAACCACTTATTTTATAAGAACTTATTAGATTATCAAAGTTTATATCATATGTGTTTTTATTTAATAAGTAATTTGGGTTAGGATGCATATTTTAAAATGCACTTATACATTATTTTAAGGTGTATGGATGCATTACTCAATAAGCACTTATAATAACTAAAATTACTAAGACCCTGTTTGGGTAAACAGTTTAATTAAGCACTTATTTTATAAAAACCTGATTAGATGAGATTTTATGTCATAAGTACTTTATTCAATAAGCTATTAGTGTTTGGATGCATATTTTAAAAAGCGTTTATGCATTATTTTAAGGTGTTTTGATGCATTACAATACAAGCACTTATAACAATTAAAATTACTGTAAAAACCATCATAAGAACTTATAAAATTGAAGTGTTTAAATAAATGAGCACTTGCCATAATTTTTAAAATTTTAAAAACTAAAAATAATATATATATATCATAAAACCATTATAAAAAATTTAAAATAAGGTAAAGATTCAATATATACTGAAAATATTTATCATTCAAATATAATCTTTAGTATAAAAAATAGCTAATGAACCATTCTCTCATCTTCACTTTTGTTTGATATGCATCTAAGAGATTATAAAAACTAAAATATAATAATGATTTTTTCTTCATTAAAATCTTTGACCGCTTTCTATAAATTGGAACGTGATGTACCATGAATTCATAGATATTTAAGGCGCATAGAGGCATAAAAGCCTCTTGGGGCCTTGAGGCTCAAGACACATTTGAGGTCTTGAGAGTTTTTTTAAGTGATCTGCTTTTTCTGTCTGAATAAAAATTATATATCTCGATAAATATTGTATATAGTTTTATGTAATAATAAAATCTGATAAAGTAAAGAACATCAAACATAAAAATTAAACATCCGTGTCTCCCATCCTCATAAACATTTCCAAAACAAAATAACAAACATAACTAATTTTCCCATCATCACAAAATTCTAAAGTTACGAAACAAAATAAACGCTCCATGGATCAAGTATCAAATTCTAAATCAAGAAAATCATCATCAATAGAATCTTTTTCTATTTTTTTAATTATATTTCAGATTTTTTTTCTTATTTTTACATATATTTTTAAAAATTTTACCTATTTTTATATATTTTTTTCAGAATTTGTTTTCTATTTTTTTATTATTTTCAAAAAAGTTTACTAGTTTTTACATAATTTTTTTCTATGATTTGCATAATTTATTATAATAGCAGTTTGTCATTAAGATGATCCTTTTTAGGCTTTGTATAAGCATATTAAGCTTCATGAGCTTATTGAAAATAGCTAAAATAGACTGTAGAGGAAGGTCATAAGCTATTTTATAAGCTCTTCCCAAGCACCTATAATTTTTATCAAAAGTACTTCCATGAAGTCTTAGGATAAATAAGAATTTAATCATAATTTTTAAAAATTAAAAGCTAAAGAACTAAAATTATATATATATATACATACATACATACATACATACATACACATATATATATATATATATATATATATATATATATATATATATATATATATATATATATATATATATATTAGCTAATGAATCATACTCTCCTCTTCATTTTTTTCATATCTGAAAGAGATTATAAAAGCTAAAATATTACAGGGTTTTTAGCCACATTTAAAATTTTTAGGATCTTTTACATAAATTGGAACATGATATACCATGAACTTATAGTGATTTAAGGCGCAAGGCACACCGAGACACAACAACATCTTGGGGCCTTGAGGCACAAGGCAGACTTGAGGTGCAAGCTTTATAAGTAATCATGCTAATATAAATAAAATTGTATACCTTCTTAAATGTGTCTATGGTTTTCATCTAATAATAAGAGTACAATAAGAGTACGGAGACTGATAGACATAAAAAATCAAACCTGCTTCGTCTTTGTAAGAGCACAGGAAAAATTCAATTTTAAAAAAAAAGAGAATTAGCGGTAATTTTACGGTTAGGCCGGAAATTTCTAAATATCATATGGTGAAATAGACTTAACCGTTGAATTCTTCTCACAAAATCTAGTTACCCTGTCGAATTTCGTAGGATTACGGGAGCCAATTCGAGATTTCCACGTTTTCGAGAGACGCGGATGTCGAGTGACACATGGCATGATCTTGTGGATGCCACATGGCACCTTAGGGGAGTGACACATGGCATGATAGCCATGTGGTGCACTTGTGTGAATGGCTCACATTGAGCCAAGTGGCAAGTGGAGGGATTAATGGAAAAGAAAAACAAGAAAATAATAGAAATTAAGAAAATTGTGGGGATGACATGTGGCAAAGGAGGAAAGTGGTAGGAAGTTTCCTCCACTTTGATCAATTCGGGTATCAGAATCAAAAAGGGAGAAGGAGGAAAAGGAAAGAGAGAAAAAGAGGAGAAGAAAACAGATAGAAAGAGGAAGAAAAATGGGAGAAAAGAAAATGGAGATTTTTCCGGCGTTCTGACGGTCAGATCCTGACAATCCGAGAGAGTTAAAGTCGGTCCACACAACGTGAGCTACGTGTGGGTACCAAAATCCGGGAGTTTCGACAAACTCCAAGAGGTAGGGGATTTTCCTACTTTGATTATTTCTAGCCTAAAAGACATTTAATGGCATAGGTTTTCTTTGGGGCCATGTTTGGTCGTGTGATTTAGTCTCAGGATTTTGGGACTGAATATTGGAAATTTTGGGCCAGTTCGGGCAGTCGGATTATCTTGGTGGTTTGATCCGGGAGGTGATGTCTTTGGGTTTTGTTGTGTGTTTGGTATCATAGTGATTCGGCGATGAATGGAACCAAAATGGTTCATAGCGAGTGAAGGGCCAGGAAGTACCCTATTTTTTATGGAGTTCGAGATTGGGAGGCCATTTGTGTGTTGTTGCTTGATTGAATAACATGATGTGTGTAGATCATGTTGATATATTCTCTTTTGATGGATGTAGAATTATGGCAGCAGAAATATAATTATCCATGTTTTGGTAATGTTGCATGTAGCTCTCATTATGCATGTAACATGATACGGCATGAAATTGCATATATGTATTTCATATGCACGGGGACATCGCATCAAATCGAGTGTGTGTGTGAAACACCAATGACTGGTTTTCACACTTGGCGTCGCAGGTGTGAGAGAGTTGGTTAGGACTCAGGTTATGGGCCTGAGGAGTCTCATCTCATGCATGACATGAAATATTCCATATAGGATTGCATTTTCGATATGGAATGTGGTATGATGTATGTTTGTCATTGCATGTGCATTTTAGGCGGGGAGTAGCCCTTGTAGGAGAATTTTTATATTGGCATTGCTCACCCCGTCATGGGGAAATATTTTTAGGTACTGGAGGTAAGCAGGAAGCTAAAACAAGTCTAAGAGATTAATTGTGAAAAAGGCCGGTTTGTGGCCTATTCATGTGTTTTGTAAATTCTGGATTGAATATGTAGTTTTGTTTATGTAAATAATAAGTTTTGTAATAAAACTTAGTTTTGGACTTGTTCTGTGTAGTGTTAATAAGTTTTCCAGATTTTTAAATTGCCTGAAAAATGAGAACAAAGGCCGCCGTATTGAAATTACTGCATTTGGGAGAAATTTGGAAGTGCGGGAAAAAAAGAGGTAGGCTACTACCCATTTTGGTACAGTAGCTCTAACTGAGAAAATTCGATCACAGCCGAGCTGTTTTGAGCTTGTGTTACCGCGAGAAATTCTGTGTGTGACAATGTTCTCGGTAGGGTAAGCAGCGGTATCTTGAAGCACACACGACTCGACTTGGGCGTCTTGCTGACAATCATCGTCTTGCGACCTTGCCGGCATGACAAAATAAGCTCTTATCGCGATAGAGAATCTTAGAACTGTGGAGTTTTTTCCATGTTTTGGTGTTATGGGTGTGTTGCGGCGATAAGGAGGCTAAACTGTATGACGAGGCCCGGACCAAGAGCGCACGGCGGGACTGGGGCGCTCACGGCCTGCTGGCTGCGTCTTGCGACGGAAAGGTCTTGGCGCGTTGCAAAAACGCCTTGCGCGATAGGGCGAGGCGCGGCTGCGGCGGCACCACAGGGCGCGCGACACGGCGTTGTGCGCTTAACAGGAGGACCTAGGAGTGGGCAAGATGCGGTCTTTGGCGAGAGACAGCAGCTACGGGGTCGCGCACGTGGCCCGAGACACCTATCCACGGCCAGCATCTAATAGCTAGAGGAAAAAAAAAATTGACCTCGGGATTATGGCGTCACAGCAGTATTAGGCTGGGTTTCTGAATCTTGCAGGATTAGTTGGCGCGAGTTTAAATCATGCGTCGTTGTACATTTCATGGTGTGTTACATGATTGTGATTGGAGTGGTTATTATGTTAAAATTGTGATGAATTATATACATAGTGATCTTTCTTGAAAGAAATAGACACTAGGGCTAGGAAAGCGCCAACCTTGGGGTTCGAACAAAGGAATGTGATAGTTTGGGATGTGAGGTCTAATAGTAGTGGCACATACACCACTAGTTAGCCAAGAAAAGAAATCTCAGTTTGCTATTTGACTTGTGTAGATGGAAAATCAAGGAAGAGGACGTAGAGGTCGTCCACGGGATAATAGTCAGCCATGTGTTTGACCTGAGCCTTTATAAGGCTATAGAAGACTCTGATTGCCGTCATTGTGCGGGGCGGAGCTGTGGGTGCACTACCACTACACGGACTAATTGAAGCGATGGGCGAGGAGGACGAGCAATCTCGGGGGGTTCGAGGGCACATGATCCTCCCAGACATACATGGGAGGAGGGGACTTGATGGTCAAGGCAAGCCTTGTGTATTGAAAGAAGTAGATGACACACAAGCATCTAGGGCATGAATGCAGATCTTCAGAGGGAGAAGAATCAATCTTCTTCTAAGCTGGAAGAAGCGAGAAGACTTATCCTTCAGTACAGTTTCAGGGCTTGATCGGCTGCTCAGGGGGCTAAGGCAGTCGGGGTTTAGGCCCCAGACGAGGAGAGAGATGACATCTTGCCATTTCATCGGCTTGGGTGTGAGATGGGATTGTCCACAGAGGCAGGGATCCCGGAATTATGGGACATCACAGTCCCAATCATCAGTGGGACATGCATGGACATAGTTTATTCCTCCTTACCCCGATGCTGGGCCGGAGGGAACTCAATAACTAGTCTGAGGGTGCTACCTGACACCTACTATTTCGCGGATGGGCCCACATGGGACGAGGCATGGAGTCGAGAACCGAGACGAGGGCTGGCTTGATCTTGAGGACCCGGAAATTAATCTGTTGAAGTCTGCTTGGTCGATATGATATATAAGTCACGTTTCAGTTCCTGAGTGTTTAAATTCAGATACATCGTATTCATTGCTTATTCTTAAATGTATGTGAATGTTTTGGGCTTAAAAGTTAAATCCTTGGAAGAGTCGTTACATGTAGGTTCTCCACTGGGAGACTAGGGTGAGGATTAAACCCGGATATCGAGATTGTGAGTTAAGAGATCTTAGGATTCTACTCACGCGTGGACTGGTCATGGACATATCAAAGTTTGATGTCATCCTTAGGATGGGTAGTTGTGACACATGATCGTCATTGATATTGATAGTAGGAGAATTACTGCCTACTCATAGGACGGTATTCGGGTGACTTTTCAAGGGGGGAAACATGATGCTTTACCCCAGACCGTGCACGACTCCAAGTGGAGTGGACAATTGATGGGTTGGCTAGCAAGCCTTACCTTGGAGGACGAGGCAAGGCAGGTTGGGTACTCGGATGGTTTGTAAGGTATGAGGCGTTTTCGCGGATGAGCTACTCGGGATACCTCCACACAGGATGTAGACTTTGTCATAGAGGATTACCTGGTAGGTCTTCATTCTATGACTCCTCATAGGATGGCACTAGTTGAATTGCAAGAATTCAAGGTCCAATTGCAGGAATTGTTGGACAAGGGTTGTATTAGATCGACGAGTTCAACGTGGTAGCTTGATTGCATTTGCTAAGAAAAGGATAAGACTCTTCGTGCGATGACTATCGACAATTGAAACGAGGTTACAAATCAAAATGTTACTCCATTCAGAGAGGATTGATGATGATTTGTTGATCGGAATTTGAAAGGGACGTGAGAGTCTATTCAGATAAACCTTCACACGATTATCATTAGATTTAAGGGTTAAGGGTCGGATATCCACAAGATAGCGTTTAGGGCGTGATATGGGCATTTTGAGTTCACGGTGATGCCTTTCGGATTGACGAATGCGACATCAGCATTCATGGATCTAAAGCAGCCACCCCGCCTACTAGCGGCATGTGTGCGCCACCTGAAACCTCGGCCGTTACTCCAATGACTAGAGAATCCTGTAGGCGAAAGCGTGTTGCTTCTTGAAAACGTATAAAAATTTTCTTTTCTAAATTTATGATTTTATAAAATTTCGACAACATGTAATTGCATACAAGACATATCCCAAAACACATATCCACAGTTTACACTTTTCAAAATATATGTATATACCTCCATCAAAAGCCTTAGGCTCATCACATTTCACAAACAAAACTATGTACATATATATATTTGTATAAATTCAAAGTATTTCACCACAGGGTATTTAAAACAACACTATACTAAGTAGGAATCCTAATATGTCATGTCAGTCTTTGTACTTGGAAAATAGTTTTTAAAAGAGGAAAATAATGAGCTAAACAAGCTCAGTGAGTGCATGATTTATAAAATGCTTGCTTTTTCTGAAAATATCTCAAAGCTGGCAAAGTATGTTTTACAAGACATTTAAACCTTATGCTATTCATAAGTTTCTAAAACTTTTCAAGAATTGCTTGCTTGCTTTGCTTTAAAAGTTTATAAAAACTTTTCATACTATGCTTGCTTACTTTAAAAGTTTCTAAAATTTTTCAGAAACTACTTGCTTTCTTTTGCTGTAAAAGTTTCTAAAAACTTTTCATAAAATTCTTGCTTGCTTGCTTGCTTTAAAAGTTTCTAAACAATTTTCATAAACGCGAGAGCCTGGGCTTTGACCACTTGCTTTAAAAGTTTCTAAAAACTTTTCATAAAATGTTTGTTTGCTTACCAGTGGTTGATTTTAAAACTGTGTGTAAAATGTATACATGAATCGACAGCTGGAGGCACTTTCTTTAACTATTTGTACCCTAGTAAACACGGGAACTGGGCTTGGCCAGATGTAGGTGGAAGGACACAGGTCCCACATCACCCTATGGAAGGACCTTGGCCACATCACCCTTTTCGGTAAATATGGTGGAAAGACCTTGGTCTATGTCACCCATAATCTAGCTAATGACGCTAACCTATATACTCGATGCGTGCCAGTCCTCGCTAAATTCATGATGCATGAACTAAGTTTGTCATTGACCCAGTCCCAAATGCATGAAATGATGTCCCCACCCACACAGTACGTCTGGAATACCTCCCAGCCGTATGCTTGCTCAAAAACTAGAGATTTCTTAAGGCATGTTTATAAAACACACTTTTTGCTTGCTTTCTCTTTGAAATATGTTTTTAAATCAAAAAAATTCATTGCTAACTTTACTTTCTAATATGGTTTGATAATTCAAAACCATTTCTTGCTACTAAAACTCATTACTTTGCTTTCTAAATCACATTGCTTGCTTTCTAAATCACATTGCTTGCCCCTTTTCAAATATAGTTTTACAATCAAAACCATTGCTTCAAGTGAATATGGTTAATACTTTAAAACTGTATACCGGTATAAATAGTTTATAAATAATACACTAGTATTTAAAAATAGAGAGTTTACAGAACGCTCACCTTTAAGGTTCCTGATAATCGAGCACGACTTGAGAATTTCTCCACCTTCCCTTTTACCTACACATTCGATGTATTAGACCACTGAAATCAGCACAAGTAGAAATTTGCATAGTACTACAATTAAATTTTCAGAAAATATGTAGAAGCCTAAAATGCTATTCACGGGCATGTAAACAGATTCTAGACTCAATGGACTTTCCATAGAGTCTAAAACACAAAAAACATTTATGAAAATTATGTCCAGACTATCTGAATAAAATCCTAAAATTTCGACTGGCTTGTTAGCTGAGTCCCAGAAATTCAACCGGACTATCCAGAAAATAGTTCAAAAATTCTAAAAATTCCTAAACTCAATCAAAATTTTGGAATTTGAAATTTCTGGCCTCTAAGAAAATTTCAAGCTATTACATAGCCTTTAGGCTCGAAATAACATAAGTAAGAAAATTTCCTACCTCTTGAAGTTTGATGAAACGCTAAGATATTGATACCTACGCATAGCTCTAGTCGCGTAGTCGACTTTATGCCTTAGTAAAATCTACTATCAGATTCCATAAATCTAAGAAAAGAAAGCGAAGAAAGAAAAAAATAAAAAAATCTCGTCACTTTCTCTCTCCACACACTGCATGCGTCGTCACTAGCTTTCCTTTTATTTTATACGTTTTTTCTTTCTTTATTTGTTTTATTTTATTTTTTTCCTACTTATCCACCAGAACACGTTTGCTCCATCCCTTTTCATTTTTTTTTAATTATTATTATTATTATTATTATTATTATTATTATTATTATTATTATTATTATTTAAGATACATAAACATATTACCTCATTCGGATCCATTTTTGTCCGAAAATTTTTTTATTTCTTTTCAATTCAAATTATTTTAAATGAACTTTAACTTCCCGAGCCATTTCTAACCACAGGATTTTTCGTAAAAATCTAGTCACACAATCATGTGACTTATCTGAGGGTCGTAAAATATTAGGCTATCTCGAGTCGAGACGAAACTTTTCTAGGTTACTAGATTTCGCCCAAGAAAAGAATTGCAGCCTTGATCCGTTTAAATCATCGAATCTAGAAAATTTTCTAGGCTTCCACTGAACCATTATGGCAATTTATTATTATTATTATCCTTTTGAAATTCCACAATTTGTACTTTCCACCCCTCCGCTTTCCTTAATTGCAAAAAGTGCCACATGCTTTGAAAACTTTATAATTTCATCCTTAAAAACAACTTTCAAAATACTACCATGACACTCAAATAATTAAGGGAAGCCCTTGGTACATATATTAGAGCCTTACGGTTACACATCTACAGTACACACCCTCTTGGGACGGGGCATTACAAATCCTCCCTCCTTTAGAACATTTCGTCCTCGAAATGAACAAACTAAAGCCAAATGAAAGAAAAGTACCTCATTCGGAAAATAATTGGGGATACTGACGGTGCATCTAAGCTTCTGGCTCCCAAGTAGTTGCTTCCCTCTCATGATTCTTCCTGAAGACTCCCCAACTAAAGGAATCACCTTGCTCCTCGACACAGCGTTCGCCTGATCTACAGTCACACTTGCAGTGTTTCCTCATAGTCGATTCTCCTTTAGCTGTAGAGCTCGGCACATGTGAAGGATCAGGATGTGCCTTGACATCGACACATGGAATGTGTCATGAATCACTGTCTTCTGGGGAGTAACTGGCTTTATAAAATCTTTTGGTCCCACCTTGCTCACAATCTCATAAGGTCCTATAAATCTCGGACTTAGCTTGCCTCGCTTTCCAAATCTCAAAACACCCTTCCAAGGGGAAATCTTCAAAAAGACACGGTCACCTATCTCAAACTACAAGTCTCTACGACGGTTGTCCGCATAACTTTTCTGTCTATATCTTGCTATCTTCAAGTTATCACGAACAACTTTCACTTTCTCTTAGTGATGCGCACTAACAGGGCCTACCGGTCCTCTCACCAATCATCGGCACACAAAAGTTCTACATTTCACCCTTGCATAAAGCGCCTCAAATAGAGCCCATCTCTATACCTTTGAGATGTTGTTGTGGCAGAACTCCATCAATGCCAAATGGTATCCCTGACTCCTTTAGATTCCATCACACAACCTCTCAGCATATCCTCTAACGTCTGAATGGTCCTCTCTGACTGACCATCCGTCTAAGGATGAAATGTTGTGCTGAAATGAAGGCGAGTACCTAAAGCTGTTTGCAAACTGGGCTAAAACCTGGATGTGAACCTAGGGTCTCGATTTGAAACTATCGAAACTGGAACCCCATGAAGTCTCACTATTTCATCCACCTTCTTGGGCGACTTTTTCGGGGAAAGTCCTCAACATTATTTGGCAGAAAATGAGCAGACTTCATTAATCGATCAACTATCATCCATATAGCATCATGCTACCTCTGAGTCCGTGGAAGACCTGTCACAAAATCCATAGTGATCTTCTCCCATTTCCATACTGGAATAGGGAGTAACTGTATCTTCCCCACGAGCCTCTGATGCTCTGCCTTCACCTGCTAACAGGTTAAGCATCTGGAGACGAAACTTGCGATCTCTTTCTTCATCCCATTCCACTAGTAATGTTCTTTCAAAGTCTTGTACATCTTGGTACTACCTGGATGCATAGCATAAGAAAATGAATGTGCCTCTTCCATAATGTCTCTCTTCAGCTCGTCATACTCTGGCACACACATTCTCTGTCCTTTCACTATCATGATGTCATCTCTGATTTGAAACTGCCTTTTCTTCCCTTTTCTATCTCTTCCTTAAGCAATCGTATATGGATCTTGTTTGCTTCTGCTGAATCGATCCACTAGGAGAGGTCTAACATGAAATGTGGCTAACAAGGCTCATGAATCCTCAGCCTCCAATATCACCCCTAAAGCTCTCAGATCCACCAACAGTGGAAGATAACCTGATCTCATATGATACAAAGAACTCTGCGGTCACTACTTTCAGGGGCATACACTCGACATTGGCTTTTCACAGATGGTACTCCAATAGATACCAGTCATAGTCCTTAATAATAAACTCGAAATACATCTTCTTTGCCTCGGGTTTGCTCTTTCTAGGTGAAAATATATCGAGAAGACTCTTATGATGCAAGATCCACAAGGAACACCATATAAGTAATGCATCTCCATATCTTGAGAGCAAACCACAGTGGCCACAAGCTCTATAGTCGTGTGTAGGGTAATTCTCCTCATGCTTCTTGATTTGTCTGAGGGCATATGCAATCACCTATCATTCTGCATCAGAACCTGACAGAGGCCTGGCTAGGAAGCATCATTATAAACCACAAAGCGAAAGCTCCCATTGGGCCAAGCTAAAACTGAAACGAAGTCAATCTACCCTTCAACTCCTCGAAACTCAATTAGTGAGCATCCACCGATCATACTTGACATCTTTTCTTGTCGACTTGGTCGAGTGGAAATTTGCCTATCACCAGAAAACCCTCGCTGACTTCCTGTAATACCCTGCTAAAACAAAGGCTTTTAACCTCGACATTCTTTGGTGGTTTCCAATTTACCCCTGACTTCTATTTTTACGGGGGATCACACTCCACTCAGTGAGGATCACGTGACCTAGGAATGCCACCATGTCAAGCGAGCGCACTTGCTCAGCTTGGCATACAAGTTTGCCGCTCCCTTAGAGATGCGCAACACAATCCTCAGGAGTGCTCACGAGATGTTCCTCTGGGCTACTGAATACACTAGGATATCATCGATAAAGAATATGACAAACCTATCCAAATCTGTTTAGAATGCAGTTCATCAAATCCATTAAGCGTTAGGCGAATGGCGTTAATAAGCGGCATACTAGAAACTCATAATGCTCGTAGCGTGTCTAAATGCAGTCTTGGTACATCACTGCACCCTCAAGCGGTGATACCACAGACCCCTCGAGTCTATCATGTTCTCGAGACCCTTGGAGTTGATCGAATAACTCATCGATCCTGGGAGTGGATGCGTTGCGGATGGTAACTCTATTCGATTGCACATCAATCTATACCTGTAAACTCCCATCTTTCTTTCACGGGAACAAGCTGGGCTCCCCATGGGGATATGTGACGAATGAATCCACTTGCTAAGTACTCTTCAGCCTGGGCCTTAAAGCTCTCTCAACTCTGAGGCCATCATAAGGAGGAATGGAAATGGGCTCGGTCACGGGGATCAAATCAATGGTGAACTGTTCTCTATCTAGAGTGAAATCACAATATCATATGGGAATACATGCAGAGACTCTCTAACAAGCTGGAATCCATCACTAGAGTCCCTCCTTTTGTCTCCACCCGCATGGCATTAACCATGACGGCCACTACGCGGCATCCTCTGTATTTGCCATGGCGAGATCATCTTTGGAAGATAACTCTCTCTGTATTCCCCTTAACTTTACCTCTAATTTCCCTGGCCTATGCAACTTTACTTCCTTTTTATAACAATCTAATGTGGCTCTATGGCAAGATAGCCAATCCATGCCAAGAACCACATCAAACCCTATACTCCCAGGGCCATGCCAAGATCCGCCGAACTCCTTTCCAATCAGAACTCTACTTGGCTCTACTCATTTTCCTCTAGACTAACAGATCTCATACAGGAAGGGAAACTCTCATATGACCCCTCTAATGGCTGGGTCTCTATCTGGAAGCGATCTAAGAAAGGCCTGGATGCAAATGAATGTGTGGCTCCTAGGTCCACTAATGTATATGCATCATGATCAAGGATAGAAATAATACTAGTAACCACATCCGAGTCGGCAGATTGCATCCTACCGAGCCCACTGATAAACTCCGGACTCAAGTACGGGTCTCTCGTCCCGCATCCCTAGGGCACTACCGCTTCTCTACCACGCCGCCCCATTTTGCGCCGAATCCGGCCCCTCCGCTTGGGAAACCTCCGCCCTCAAGACCTCCCGAGTGCTCATCTCGTACCTGACAGCTAGCCGGGCTACCGATGTCTCTACACCAATCAACCGAGGACACTCCTAATAAAATGGCCTTTCCCGGCCACGCTGGAAAACACTTTTACTATATCTCCTATACTCCCCATGGTGTCACCTCTGACACATATGACAGACGAGAGGAATGCTCGGGTGTCACCCTAGCAACCCGGGGCCCCACCGGGATCCTCGACTGCAGGCAGCCCCGACCGCGCACCTCGGGCTCAGAATCTCTTCCCTAGCTTCTTTTTTTGGTCGGATCGAACAGCTTTGTTAAGAAGTGCCTGGTGCACTCCTCTTACTTTCCTGCCTACTTTGATACACAGTCGTAGTACTTTTCTCAACCCTCAGAGCGACCTCAACTAAATCCCCAAATCTATTCTGAGGAACCACAGACAAATGAACCTCATCCCACGCCATCCCCGCTAAAATCGCTGCCAGACTTCGTGACCTCATCGCTCCTCGAATATATGGAACCAATCCGACTAGCTCCAAGAACCTCTTTCATACTCCTCGATACGACATGCTCTTTGCTCTAATCAAGAACTCCCCAATCTCAAATCTCGCACTCGGTGAAAAGAATCGCCGCGAAACTCTTGTTGAAACTGGTCCCATGATATACCATCAAGAAGCCTCCTATCCATAGCATCCCACCAATCCTTAGCCCTGTCCTCCATCAAAAAACTAGAAAACAAGACTCTCTGATCATCCGTGTAAAATTTCTATAACTCCGTAGAAACCTTGTTACTCGCTCAACTATAACCAGTTACTCGGACGCCACTATCGCATTGAGGCGGCTTTTTCTTGGCGCCCAACTTCTGTTTCTCTATCGACCTGCTCTTCTTCAAGAACCTCTCTCGTGGCGGTGGAGGCCGCGATCGCCGATGGTCGCGCACAATTATTCGAAAGCAACTGCGGCCACCCGCTTGTCGTAGCTCATCCCCGGCACTCGAGCTCCCGGTGGACCAAATGGTCAAGCCCGACCGTCGAGGCCGATCCGCTGAGGCGGTAGTGGAACCAACTACGTGCTCATCTCTCTCGTGCATCGCAGATCGCCGAAAGCCCTCGAATGACTCTCCTAGGACGACTCTAAGGCCCTTTGCCTAACAACATGTGCTGTTGCATTTCCAAAAACAATTGTTTAATACTTTGAAACACCTCATATGTATGTACTTTGGAGTTTGAAAATTACTGTTGCTAGTAGTGTAAAAACAATGCATAATGAAAAATCACGATGTTTAACAACACAAGCCTCCTAAGACCTGCCGATACCAACTCTTGTGTTGGCATCAGGCCATCCCTTCAAGCCCAGTTATCAGGACATATGCTCTGATACCAACTTGTCACACCCCCACCCCTACTAGCGGCATGTGTGCCGGCCACCCCACATTCGTGTTGCTTGCTGAAAACCCGTATAAAAATTTTTCTTTTCTAAATTTATGATTTTATAAATTCCCAAGCAAAGATAATAAATGTGATACAAGATATATCCCAAAACCTGTGATATGCCGCTTTACACTTTTCAAAATATGGCAAAACTGAACACACTTATCCAAAGAGCCTCACGCTTATCACATTTTCACAAAACAAAACTATACATACATATGCTCAATCATAAATTCAAAGTATTTCCTTACATAAGTTATTTAAAACAAGATATACTAGAAGTCGAGAATCCTAATATGTCCCACATTCAAATAAGTGTCAGACCTGAAAAATAGTTTTTAAAACAGGAAAATAATGAGCTAAACTTAAAACGCTGAGGAATGATTTATAAAATGCTTACTTTTTCTGAAAATATCTCAAAACTGTAAAACTATATTTTACAAGACATTTTCCAGAAACCTTGCTTGCTTTTCTATAAAAGTTTCTAAAACTTTTCAAGAACTGCTTGCTTGCTTTGCTTTAAAAGTTTATAAAAACTTTTCATACTATGCTTGCTTGCTTGCTTTAAAAGTTTCTAAAAATTTTCAGAAACTACTTGCTTGCTTTTGCTATAAAAGTTTCTAAAAACTTTTCATAAAATGCTTGCTTGCTTGCTTTAAAAGTTTCTAAAAAATTTTCATAAACGCGGGAGCCTGGGCTTCGACCGCTTGCTTTAAAAGTTTCTAAAAACTTTTCTTAAAATGCTTGTTTGCTTACCAGTGGTTGATTTTAAAACTGTGTGTAAAATGCTTATAAATCATGATCAAACTTTCACTAGAGGCCTTTTCGCTGGCTGCACTTAGTAAACACGGAGTTCGGGCTTCAACCGTGCCTGAGCACCCTAGTCCACATCACCTAGGTGGAAGCCCCGGCCCACATCACCTTTTTCGCAAATATGGTGGAAAGACCTTGGTTCACGCCACTCATAATCTAGCTAGCACGCTAACCCTATATACTCTAGTACGTGCCATGGTCTCCTTTAAATTCCATGATGCATGAACTAAGTTTGCCGACCAGGCAAATCTAAAATGCATGAAATGATGTCCTAACACCACCGTGCACGTACGGAATACCTCTGACCGGTATGCTAGCTCAAAACTAGGGATTTCTTAAGGGTTGTTTTATAAAACACACTTTTTGCTTGCTTGCTCTTTGAAATATGGTTTTACAAATCAAAACCATTGCTTGCTTTCTTAATCACATTGCTTGCTTTCTAAATCACATTGCTTGCTTGCTTTTCAAATATGGTTTACAATCAAAACCATTGCTTGCTTGAAATATGGTTTAATACTTTAAAACCATAACATACCAGTGTACTCATCAGCACAACCAAGAAATTTGCACACTTTGGCACTATAATTAAATTTTCAGAAAATATGTGGGCCTCAAATGCCATTCATAGGCATATGGCTAGATTCTAGACTCAAGGGACTTTCCATAGAGTCTAAAAACACCCGAAAACATTTAGAATTATGTTCTGACCGGCTCGAATAAATCCTAAAATTTCAACCCGAACCTGGTTCGAAACAAATTCTCGAAATTCGCCGATCGTCCGAAGAGTCCCCGAAAAATCTAAAAATTCCTAAACTCAATCCAAAAATTTTGGGACTGAAATTTATGGCCTCTAAGAAAATTTCAAGTTATTACATAGCCTTTAGGCTCAAAATAACACAAGTAGGAAAATTTCCTACCTCTTAAAGTTTGACGAAACGCTAAGATATTGGTACCTACGCGTAACTCTCGTCACAGAGGTCCGCTAACTTCTCGCTTCCGCCTCCAATAAAAATCTACAATCCGATTTCCATAAATCTAAGAAAGAAACGAAAAGAAGAAAAAAATAAAAAAAATCTCGTCATTCTCTCTCCATGCACTTTGTCCGTCCATCTGCTAGCTTTCCTTTTTTATTTTTATCCTTTTTTTTTCTTTCTTTTTTTGTTTTATTTTTGTTTTATTTTTTTTTCTACTTATCCACCCGCACATGTTTGCTCCATCCTCTTTCTATTTCTTTAATTATTACACTATTATAATTTGATACATAGATTATATTACTCTCATTCTGATCCATTTCGCCTCGAAAAATTTTATTTCTTTCGCTCCTCAATTATTTTAAATGAACTTTAACTCAAGCTATTTCGACTTCTGAGATTAAAATCTTCAAATCCTAAGTCACCACCGGGCGACTTATCACCCGTGAATTGTGAAAATATCTCGACTATCCTCGTAATTCAACGAAACTTTTTTGGGTCACTATATTTCACTAGACGAATTTAACAACGCAGTCCGTTTCGTCATCCGAGATCTAGAGAATTTTCTAGGCTTCCCTGAACCATTATGGCAATTCATTATTATTATTATCCTTTTGAAATTCCATACTTTTTATTACCCTCTACTTCTTAATTGCAAAAGTGCCATAAGGCGTAATGCTTTGAAAACTTTATACCTCATCATTAAAAAACAACTTTCAAAAATACTACCATGGCACTCAAATAATTAAGGAAGCTCCTCAGGCACATATGCGACCACTTGCTACAATATACCCATAACCCCCTCTCGGGGATGTATGCTACATCTCATGCATAAGGTGGCTTCAACCCTACTTGGATCGGCTGTCAGGGTCTTTGTTGACGACATCTCGATCTACTCCCGCCCAAGGCGGAGCATAAGGATCACTCAGGATCGTTTCAGGGCCCTCAAGGAACATCGCTTGTATGCTGCTCCGGGCAAGGCGCGAAGTTTTGGCTTATTGAGGTGAAATTCTTGGAACACGTAAAGTCGGCTTCAGGTGTGTCATTAGACCTTGAGAAGGTGGAGGTTGTTATGAGTTGGGAGAGGTCGAAATCCGCCTTCTCGCGGATACGTAGTTTCGGGACTAAAGTGGTATTACAGAGGTTTAGATTTCTTCCGCCAGCACCTATGACTAGATTGATCCGGAAGGGGGTCAAGTTTGAGTGGAATGACCAGTGTGAGAAAGCATTCCAGGAATTGAAAATGAGGCTTACTTCAACTCAGATTCGATAGTCCCGTATCAGGACGTAGGTACAAGGTGTACCGTGCGGATGCCTCTCGAGGACTAATCGATGTGCTTTGTTGCACCGAGGTTGTAGATATGGTTCCAAACAGCTATTGAATCATGAGCAAAATTACCCTACACATGACCTGGAGTTGGCGGCCATTGTCTTTACCTTAAAGATTTAGCTTCACTACTTGTATGGTGAACAGTTTGAAGTATTTTAAGATCACAGAGTCTAAAGTATATTTTCACACAACGGGACCTCAAATTGAGGCAACGCAGATGGATGGAGTATCTGGAGGATTATGACTTCACTTTGCATTACCATCATGGAAAGGCAAATGTAGTGGCTAATGCGTTAAGCCTAAGTCACGGAGTACCGCTAGCAAGCTTCCCCGAGAATAAAGTGTATGCTCGAGACTCGTGGGATAGTTTAGGTCATAAAGATAAATGCGATCGCTCGTGAGCATTAGGGGAATTTGGTGGCTACGCCCATCCCTACCGAAAGTGCTGTGATTGAGTCCCAAAGGACGCAGATATCGCCCATCAAGGACTCCTGCACAATGCACGGGTGACAAAGGACGGGCCATCCACAATGCATGGTAGCCTCGGTATAGGGATGGGTCGTGGTTCCCCGCTTAACCGATTTGGAGAGAGGAGATCCTCGCGAGTTCCACCGGCCTCGCTTAGTCGCATCCAAGTGGCACGAAGATGTATCGTGATCTTCGTCGCCAGTATTACTAGAGTAGAATGAAGCGACATGTTGGAGATTTTGTTCTACAGTGTCTCACATGTCAACAGGTAAAGGCTGAGCATCAAAAGCAGGAGGACTACTCTAGCCATTGGAGGTGGCTGAGTGGAAGTGGGAGCATGTCACGATGGACTTGGTGACCCACTTACCACGGACACTGAGGAGGCACGATGCAGCGGGCGATAGTGGACCACCACTAAGTCGACACATTTTCTAGCAAAGGCGGATGACCTTCACACTGAGGTGAATTCTCGGCTGTGTGTATATTCGAGAGATTGTCTGGCTACATAGAGTAGTGTCCATAGTATCGGAGAGGGATGTCGTTTACTTTTATTAATTTTTGGAAGAGTTTCCAAAAGCACTACATGTACGCGATCGGCAACGGATTTATCCGCGCGCACGTATGGTCAATCGAGAGACTATACAAGCTTTAGAGACATGCCGCGAGCATGCTGTCCCGATCTTAAGGGTAGCTGGGATGAGCATTTACCCTTAGTGGAATTTGCCTACAACAATAATTATCAGGCGAGTATACAAATGGCACCCTATGAGGCTTTATAAGGGAGGCCATGTCGATCCCCAATTTGTTGGACAGAGGTGGGAGAGAGTTCTATCACTGGTCCGGATCTGATTAGAGACACTTTTGAGAAGGT
>JAEQBH010008901.1:0-55881 GCA_016808115.1 Tetrastigma voinierianum | reverse complement strand
CCTTCAAATGATCATTGTCGATAAATCAAATTCGGCCCAATTGCATTTGCGAAGCGCGTGGACTTTTCTTGATAGTCTATTAATCGGGAGATATAAGTGCTCTAACCTCTTCAAGAACTGAGCTGTGAGGGATTTCTCCACCGATCAATTCCTATGAAGGGGTCCAAAAAGACCGTGTTCTCATATTTCCCATTTGAAGGATGAAACCATTGATTTAATTCCCACAAAGGTTCAAATAAGTTAACCTGGTAAGATGGCCTAAAGATGATGATGGCATGACACCAGTGAGTTTATTCCAAGAGAGGTCAAGATTAATGAGTTTAGTAATACTACCTATTTGGTGTGGGATGCTGCCATTGAGCTCAAAATTATCATAAAGATCAAGATGGGTGAGTTTGGTAAGGCTGCCTATTTGTTGTGGGATGCCTCTAGTGAAATAATTGCCAGAGAGATGAATGTAGGTAAGATTAGTAAGACTCCCTATTTCACCTGTGATGCTACCAGTGATTCCAGTTCCAGAAAGAACAAGAGAATTAAGAGTGAGAAATGTAGAAAGCTTTAATTTGCTAAGCTCACCCAAGGGTCCATAGTAATTATATTCTTCCAGCTTTATCTCAGTAACATGGTGTTAGGTAATACTTGAATATAACATAACGAACATATCAAAAGAGAGAACAAATAAAACGTTTAATGAAAACAAGTTTGAAAAACCTATATCAGTATGTCTATGAGGAACTGTTTGCAGAAAAAAAAACTAAATAAAAATTAAAGCAATAATTTGGAACCTGTTTGCAGTAATCAGGACTGATCAAGTCTTGTGTTGGACAAATTATTGCCCTCGCAGTGGTGCTTTGAGTTATTGGCAATTCGTCTCCCAGGATAAAATGATCTCTCCTAACACAAAGAAAGCACTTCTTTTGTCGGGTCGTCGAATACAATGTGCGTGAACTCGGTCTCTCAAAATGAAGATGATAATGAACCGATGAATGCAAAATGAGTGATTGGTTGGCCTATATATAGACCTGCTCATGACTGTTTGGTACATGAAGCTAGTGGGTCAAAGGTCCGCTCGCTTACGGCGAACGCATTACGCCACGCCTCGCGTGGAGAAGATGCTTCAAATTACATCGCTCCAATGGCAACCTTACGCCATCACAAAATGACAGCTTTGACACCAAAAATGAGTTTAAGCCGCCTCCAAACCCGCCCGGCGAAGCGCTGCATATGTGGCGCTGTGGCTCATACAAGGTGGTGGAACCAAGTAATGAAGCAGTCCTCCCCTTCCACAAAACTCGGTGCCCTCGGGGCCCAACCCAACTACAAGGTAGGTGTATATACCCTTTAAAGTCTTGTTCCCCATCCGATAATACGTTTTTTTCACAAGCTTAAACCTTTGTTACCATTTTCAAGTGGTGATGTTTGGAGGCAATTTCTAATTTACTCCTTAATGGTTTTGAGTAACTTAATAGATAATCTTCATCTCCTCATAGAGGAGAGAATTACATCTCATGTGGACCCAATTACAAAAGGATTTATGGGACCCATTTAATTTTAGCTCAAAGATAGCTAATTCCTAATGCTCACAAACCCATTTTTTCCAACAACTCTGCACATGGAATGAAATTGACCGGGAAGGAATGTGCAAATGACGTGGTCGACACTAAGAGAGTTCAGCTTGGAAATTTTTCTCGTGATAAAGCGGAAGGGTAGCTTGTGGCCTTGAACCTTCTCTTGTGAAATGCTATCGGGTTACCGATTGGATCGTTGAACATGATGTCTTGAACTCGTTCAATCATTTGTGTAAAACCAAGGCAATAGCATTCACGCTGTAATCTTCCCTGACACTGGGTTCTCACAATCAGGTTCATTTTAAATTTCTCGAACAAATCTCGGTTTCATGAGTGCTCCTAGAAAATTTAGCCTTATCATTCTCATAGAACCGCCCAAGTCTCACCACATAGTGACTTCTTATGGAGGTATTCTACTATACCCCACTTGTCTTTAACAAGATATAAGCAATCATTAAGCGTGGCTTACCCTCGTTCAACGCTTACAGTGGTCACTGGCTCGATTATATGAAAGCAAACAGTAAGAAAGCATGTTATGAAGAAGAGTGTGTTAAAAGCAGCATAAAAAGGTGGAATGAGTAAGAGATTTGTTCTTCAAAGTAGTGATTCAATGAGTCACACAAAATTGATTGTCCCTTTGAACCTAGATCTCGGGGATATCCAAATAATTTAGGTTGCCATTCTCGCTACTTTATTGTATGCTTTGAACCCATTCCCGATGACTTTACTTACTTGCTCTTCGTCAAACCTTTGCTGAATCTGGATCCAAGAATGTTCCTTTGACCTTATGTATTCAATGGTCATAATACCATTAGAGAGAAGTTGTCTTATGGTATTATGTCTTCGACGAATATGTCGAGACTTACCGTTATATATATGACTTTGTGCTCTTCCAATTGCTGATTGACTATCGTAATGAAATGCGTATAGCAAGCACTGTGTCGCGCCATATTTAATATTCTCTAAGAAATGACGAAGCCACTGTGTTTCTTCACCAGCTTTATCTAGTAATAAACCTTGCTATTCCATCGTGGATCTAGTAAATGCACGCTGCTGTGGAAGATTTCCAAGACACGCTCCACCACTATAAATAGATAGCCATTTAAGTGATCTCTCGAAGTTCGGGTGTCGGATATCCACTCACAAGTAGTATCCTTCAAGTACTGCTGGATATTTTGAATAGTGCAATCCATAGTTTTGGGTGTATTTCAAATACCTTAAAACTCTAACAATAGCCTTCCAATGGTCCTGACTGATTGTTATTTATTTATCTACTCAATTTGCTCGACGCATGCTTTCATGTCTCGGATTCGTACAGCTCACTTAATCTACATCAGCCGCCAATTGCTTTGTGCATATTCTTGTTGCAGAGGCATTGGCCATTGCTTGGATAAATTGTAGATTTACATCTGCTGTGTGTTCTCATTGACTGTTATCATTTGTTTAAATTTCCTCGAGAATTTTTTCAATAATGTGATTGAGATAATATTAAGTCCATCTAATGTTTTGGAGATCTTTAGCCCAAGTATAACATCAACAACACCTAAGTCTTTCATATCAAACTTATTGTTGAACATTTCCTTGGTAGTTTTAATGACTTCATTATTGCTACCCATAATGAGTATATCATCAACATAGAGACAAATAATGACAAATCCATGTTCGGTGTTCTTGACATATACACATTTGTCACACTCGTTGATTTTGAATCCATTTGTCATCATTACACTGTCAAATTTCTCATGCCATTGCATTGGTTCTTGCTTTAATCCATAAAGGGATTTAACAAGCCAACAAACTTTCTTTTCTTGACCTGGAACAATAAACCCTTCTGGTTGTTCCATGTAGATTTCTTCATCCAAGTCACCATTTAAGAAAGTCGCTCTTTTACATCCATTTGATGTATCTCAAGATCGTATACCGCATAGCTTGGCTAACATTCGAATGGATGATATTCTTGTTATCGGTGAATAGGTATCAAAATAGTTCAAGCCTCTTTTTGCTTGTAAACCTTGATAACCAAAGCCGCTTATATTTATCATCGATCCATCCGCTTTCATTTTCTTTCTAAATATTCATTTATATCTCAGAGGTTTTTAACCCGTGGAAGATCCACTAGCCCCACGCAGATGATTTTGCAAGATGGATTCTTACTTCATCGCTTATAGCCTCTTTTCCAATATGGAGCTTCGTATTCGACATAGCTTCATTAAAGCTTTGAGGCTCATATTCTGGGCAACAAATACGTTAGGAAAACTGACCAAAATATTTTGACGCTCTAGTTCTCTTTTCACGCGCTTCCAGTTCATCATCATCATCTTGTTGGTCTTGACTCACGCTCTATAGCAAGTATCACAGTTTCTTTACTGAAGTTCGACTTATGTGGATCTGTAAGGAAATACATTTTCAAGAAAGATGCATTCCTGACTCGATAATAGTTTTGACATACATCGAAATTTCCCGATGGCGAATCGTAGTTTATATGTCTACTATTATGTGCATATCCAATGAAAACACAATCCACTGTTTTTGGTCCTATTTTAACCTTTTTAGGTATAGTTACCGCCACTTTAGCCGCACACCCCACACTTTTAAGTATTTGTAAGAAGGTCTTCGACCTTCCACAACTCATAGGATTTATTGGTTTTCAGGAGGTATTCGTTGAGAATATAATTTGCGAAAGAATTGCTTCCACAAATTTTGAGGTAGTCTTAACTTAATAGTAATGCATTCATCATTTCTTTCAGTTCTATTCTACGCTCAACAACCCCATTTTGCCGAGGTGAATAGGTGCAAAGAGTTCGTGTATTATACCATTATCTTGTGAACAAAATCACCAAAAGGTGCTTCATATTCACCACCTCTATCACTTCTTATCACCTTAATCTTTCCTATCAAGTTGGTTCTCCACTCATTCTTGAATGTTAAACATTTCCAATGCCTCATCTTTGTTTCTCAATAAGTAAACATAATAAAGATTCAGGCAATCATCAATTGATGTAAGAAAATATTTTTACCACCTCTCGCTTTTCAATAAACTTCGCATCACGTAGATATCTGAATGTATTAACTCTAGAGGTTCACTACTTCTTTCAATTGATTGGAAAGAAGTTCTTGTAAGTTTAGATTCTACACAAATCTCACATTTATGATTTGGATCTAGTTTAAATTTGGGCAAACATTCCATATTAATTAATCTGCGCAAGGTATCATAATTAACATGTCCTAGTCTACCATGCCACACATTTGAAGATTCAAGCATATAAGTAGAAGACGTGTTCTTATTATTAATATTCTTAGTAGGAGGTACAACAGTCATTACATTCATTTTGAAGAGCCAATTGCTCATGTACCCTTTCCCCACATACATCCCATTTTTGGTGAGGATGAAGTCAGTTCGAGACAAACACCAACTCAAGCCCTTCTTACTCAACAATGATCCGCATACTAGATTCTTTTTTTCGAATTTCGCACATACAACACATCATTGAGAGGTACTTGCCCGATGTCATCTTCAATACTACCTTCCCTTGGCTCAATCTGAAGAAGAGGAGTTGCCCATAAAAAGTCGTTTCCATTATCTATAGTACTCGTATGATGAGAACATCTTCGTCTGAAAGCAAACATGACGAGTAGCCCCTCGTGTCCACACACCATTCCCTTGGCATTGGCCGCAATGAAGTTCACCTCGGAGACTACGGCTGAGAGGTTCATGTCTGAGACATCGTCTACTTCAGTCACATTGGCTTGGAGGATCGCTCTTCTTTGGATTCCCTGCTCCTTACGACTATGACAATCCTTAGCACTGCCCTCGCTTTTGCTGCATACATAACACTTGCCTGGAACTTTTCAGAGGACTCCGTTTCAAATTCATTGCCATTGTGCTCTCCCTTCTAATATTGTGAGGTCTGCCCTTGTTCCACAAATATTGGCCTTAGATTCCATGATGCCCTGCCTACCTTCTCCTCGTATGCACTGCTTGTCTTCTCATTCTCACCTCACTATCAAGTCTTCAAGTCTCATTTCCTTCCGCTTATACTTTAGGTAATTCTTCAATTCTTTCCATAGTGGTGGCAATTTTTCAATAATTGCAGCCACTTGGAAGGATTCACTAAGAGACATCCCTTCGCATGTATGTCATGCTAATCACTTCAGAGACTTAACTTAGCCGATCACCGCCTGGGAATCAAGCATCTTGTAATCTAGGAATTTTCCCACTCACAAACTTCGAGCCTCCCGCATCCTCAGCCTTGTACTTTTGGCTCAAGGATTCCCACACTTCTCTGTAAAGTATTGAAGGCTAATACACATTATATACGTTGTCCAAGCCACTCAAGAGGTAAGCCATAATAATGCTGCACCAACATGCTTCCACGCTCCACAAGGCAACCACTTGCCCATCGCTCATTTTCCTTCACCCAGAGCATACTTCAAGGAAACGGGGCCAAATTAAGGTAGTCGTAGAACAACATCTTTTGTTGCCACCTTTTGAATTCTGTCCCATTAAACTTCTCACTCTCCATGACTCATAAATATCGCGCCATACCAGCGCTGGAGGAGGCACCACAAAGAGGGAGTAGAATCGGTGAGCTATTCTAACGAACCTAATTCTCGCTTGTAGAAACAATATATTAAAATTAAAAAAATATGACTCTACAAATTCATAAAAATAAAGTTCAATATTAAATCAAAGTGGCTACCAATCAAACAAAGATATTAAAATTTTAAGAAATAACTAAACTAAGTTCTAAGCAAAGCAAGAAATTTTTAAAACAAACAGATTATCGTTTTTGCATAATTAAGCAATAAAACAATATTAAAACAAACAGAACGTTAAGTACTTGCATAAACAGAACTGAACGTTCTGTACAAGATATATGTAAAAAATAAACTTAACCTTGTCTTAAGATTGTTAGGTAATACTTGAATATGTCGTAAATCTAACATATCGAAGAGAGAACAAATAAAACGCTTAATGAAAACCAGCTTTGCAAAACCTATATCAACATGTCTATGAGGAACCGTTTGCGTAAAAAAATGTATTTGAAAATTAAAGCAATAAGTCGAACTCTGTTTGCAGAATCGGGAATGACAAGTCTTCAGGTTTGACACAATCTCCTTAAGAAAATTATCGCCTCACAGCTGGTGCTTCGAAGTTATCGATAAATGATCTCTCCCAACACAAAGAAAGCACTTCTTTTTATTGGCTGTCGAACCAGAAATGTGTAGAACTCGGTCTCTCAAAACGAAGATGATAATGAACGGATGAATGCACAATGAGTGATTGAATGGCCTTTATAGACCTCGCCATAATCGTTTCTGCATAATCATGAAGCTGCGGGTCAGTATTCGCTTCGATGGCGTAATGCACACAAATTACGACTACATGGAGAAGATGCTTCACTCAATTCCAAATGACAAAGAACCCATCGGTAACCTACGCTTGTCACAAACGACAGCCGCTTGACGCCAAAAATGAGTTTAAGCCGCCAACCCGTTCGGCAGTGTATGGGCTGGCGGCGGGCGCCAAGATTTGTGGCCTACGACCGCTCGATACGCCATGAAGCTTGGTGGTCATACCGTTCTGTTTATGGCGCATCAGACACAATCACATCTCGCGTGGAGAAGATGTCGGGCCCACTCCAAACGGCGCTCCAATTAACCAACTCGTCGCAAAACGACATTGCCACACCGGGCCCGAACCCGTCGCGAGGCGTGGCTACCACGGCGTGTGGTGAATCAAGCATGAGCTAGGGTCCTCCCCTTCCACAAAACCGGTGCCCTCGGGCTCTCAAAACAAGATGATAATGAACGGCGAATGCACAATGAGTGATCAGATGGCCTTATAGACCTCGCTTCATGACCGTTCGATACAATCATGAAGTTTGGGTGGTCGCACTGCTCGCTTATGGTGAACGTAAAATGTAAATGCTGCCTACATGGAGAAGATGCTTCAGTCCAATTCCAAAACGACAGTGTTCCAATGGTAACCTACGCTTGTCACAAAACAACAGCGTTTGACGCCAAAAATGAGTTTAAGCCACTGAACCCGTCGGCGGCGTGGCAAAGAATCTGCAGGTTGCTAGGTCATGACTCGGTTCTAAGAGATACCATGAAGTTGGGCGGTCAGACTGCTCTGCTTACGGTGAATAGACACAATCGCATCTACGTGGAGAAGATGCTTCGGGCCCAATTCCAAACGACAAGAGTTCCAATGGTAACCTACACTGTCGAAAATGACAATGCTGATACCTCACCAACCCGTTTCCGGTATGCAGGCTGGCCGCAATGGCGCGCGCAGAATCAAGCACGAAGCCAGGTCCTCCCTTCCACAAACCGGGTGTCCTCGGGCCCAAACCCAACTACAAGGTAGGTGTATATATACCCTTTAAAATCTGTTTCATCCGATGCGGGATACAAACTTTTCACAAGTTTAAACCTTGCTACCATTTTCTGCCAGAATGCCGCGTGGCGCAATTTCTAATTTACTCCTTAACGGTTTTGAGAAACTACGATAATCTTCATCTCCTCATGAAGGAGAACACATTTCAGTGTGGACCCACTACAAAGATTTCCAGTGACCCATTTTAATTTTTTGCAAATTTCAAAGATGTTTAATTCCTAATGCTCAAACCCATTTTTTCCAACACATGACCAACCCCGTTACAAGTTATGCCGACCCAATTGCAATAGTTAGGGGTGACTGGGTCGACCCACATCGTCCAACCGGAGTTGCGGAAAGCGTCAGCTTCAGACACAACCACCTGTGACGGAGAAGATGAATGAGTTGAAACGGCATCAGCCATTGACAAGTCTGTGCACCATCACCAGCGCTGGCATTACAACACTTGATACCACCACTTCCATTTTTTCCGTCCACTAAAGGAGTATTTCCAATTCTCCTTTAGTTTGATGGCAAAGCTCTCAAAATACTAACTTACCATATATTATAATTGTAATGAGATGGCTCATATTTTCCATGCATCAGTCTGGAAGACTGAGTTCCATTTATCTTCTGTACTTAGCTTCAGTTTTCTATAACTGTTTGCTATTTTTTAAATCTGTTTTGGTAGCTGAATTCTGGTTTAAGGCTCCTAACATCCTTTATATAGCAGGTTGTAACGTAGAGGATAGATGACGGTATATTAATTCTGTAGAACACTAGCTAGGGTTTTCTTGGCTAGCTAGGGCATAATGAGAGATCTGGGAATAGTAAGAGTCTTCTTTATTCTGGGTGAATATTGTCTCTTGCCCGAGTCTTGGTTTCACGCTAGAACACCAACAGTAACAAATGATTGATTTCAAATATTCCATGAATAAAGTAATTGATGCTCTGGTCAATTTTTTTTTTTTTAAAGTAAATCAGCTTCTTCCGTTACTTTTCGAGGAAATTATTAGCATTTGGCCACTTTTTATGCATGCATTTTTCTTGTCAATGTCAAAGACACAGAAAATTGTTATCAACATTTCTTTGTTGAACCTTTAGCATTCCAAATAGCGTGTTATTGACTCTTAAATCCTAATTATGCATGTAAGACTTTTAGCCATCATACAAATTTCCACCTAGAAAAATTGAGTCAATATTTCTCTGTAGGACCTTTTAAGATTCCAAATAATGTATTATTTACTCTAAATAATGTAAGACTTCTAGCTATCACTTAGATTTCGAAAATGTATATTCGCTGTCTTGGATTAAAATACAAAGGATTATAAGCCACAAAAGATCCCCTAAACCTTCCTTGAGAATACTCACTTTTCTCCAATCTATTTATAGTCATTATAATTGCTAAAGGAAAGTAGCAAATCCATAGGTTGTTTTTGGTTCTGGGGAAATTTGAAAGAAAATGTAAAAGCAACAAAATGGAGAAAAAAAATAGAAGAAATGAAAAAATAAAAAAGTGAAACTTGGTATATTATTTTTACTTACTGCTTCAAACTCATTTTATTTATTTTAACCTATAAATACAAAGATTAACTAATTTAAAGATTATATAATTTTTTTAAGTGATTTTATTTACATTTAACTTTCTTCAAATTTTTTTATTTCACGATAAAAAAAAATAAAAATTTCCTTTATATATTTTTTTCCCCTAATACTTTCCAACAACCAAACACTACCATAAGCATGCATTATAAAATTAATTAGTTTATAGGATATTTTATAGGTGGGGGACAAACTAACTAGCAAGAGATGATTGTGGTGGGCTCCAAAGGATTTTGACATTGACCTGAGAAAGAGGCATGCCAAAAATGTTCAAAACTCATTCAATGTGTTTACTTGGAAAAATTTGAAGTCCAACATCTAAATATTAGTTGGAACAAACCCATGAAAGTGAAGAAGCTTTAAAAGATAATTAAATAAACAAAGTCCTATGGATCTCAAAGTAGTTTGAGGGATAAAATAGTAGTTGTGGTATGTGGCTTATATTAAGAGTAAAAGAGTAGGCAAATATGGGGAGCAGCAGGGCGGTTGGTGAAGTTAGCGACCACATTTTCCCTTCTGCTTATCATCTTTGTCAGCGCATTTGATGGCAGATAAAAATATTTTAGTAAATTAGTCATATACAGGATTATTATAAATACTATGTAACCCTATGTTGATACAATGAAAGTTTGAGTCATCGTTCCCATGAATATAAACACCCTGTCAAACCATGTCAATTTGAGTGTGTTCATTTAGTTGCACGGAACACAACAATAGTTTAAGCATTTCAAAATAATTCAAATTAGCATCATTAATTACATTATATTTTGTTAAATTTATGCCAATATGCCAATAATTTCCAAATATGATAAGGAGTTGAGAATAACAAAAGAACAAGCACACTTTGGTAACAACAAAACAAAGAAAAGTACTAATTTTACATATAATCTACCTTTATCAAAGTATATTTTCTTCATTGTACAATCCATAAAGTGAAATTGCAAAAAGGGAAATTTAGGAAATGGAATATCACCAAGAAGCTTGTAGGATATCTATCACATTGTTGGACGTGATTGTGGATTTCACTTGAAGGATATCTATCACCAATCATGGGGGTGAAACCTAAAACCATAAACCACCATCAAACAGTGAAGCAAATAAACAAAAACCCACCATCTATTCTATTGCATAGAGGCTTTGCTAGGGTTTTTGTTCAACTTGATGTCGTTTCGATCTTGGAATAAAACGTAAGAAGTTAAATATAGGACGTAATATAAATAGTTTTTTTTTTTTGACATCCTCAAACCTTTATTTTTCTTTTTTCGTCTATATGTAAATAATTATGTTATTTTGTTTTTGAAAGCTATCACTTTTAAATTTTTAATTCAATGTCGTAAATATTCATAAGTCTAGCTCAGTTGTTTAGAGTGTCAATGTTAAAATGGTTAGATATGGGAAGATAAGGGGATCGAGTCTCGATTGAGGCAATTTACTATATTGTATTAAAAAGTGTTCCCCTACTCATCCCCTTACATATCCTTTAAATGTTGAATACTTTAACCAATTGAGTTAGACATGTGGACATATAAATAAATATTTTTAATTTTAAATTATAAGTTACCTAGCTTAAGTGGTTAACAAGTCTGACGAGAGAGGGAAGGGATCTAAGGTTCGAATCCCAATCGAAGCAATTATGTGCTAAACATAATAAGATGACGTAACGCAGCCGAATAAACGCCATTATATATGTGCCAATGAAAGATAAGATCAATGGGTATAGGGTTTGTTGGGACATAGGGAATGAATCAAGTTCGAAATTTCACGAACATAATACTACAGCGATGTAGGGAGGTAAACGAGTCAAGCTACCCGGGCTCGACTCATAGAATACTCAAATTTGATTTGATGTTAATCGAAGAAATTATTGAGTCAGCAAGATCACAATACTTGTTAAATTTTTCATTATACGTGAACTAGCTCAAGTGGTTAACAAGTTAGCTATGGAGGAGGGAAGGGATTTAGTATTTGAGTCCCAATCGAGCAATTATGTACAACATATATAATGATAACGTAATCTGAAAGCCGAATGGGGATGTCAATATATATATATATATATATATATGGATATAAAATAACGGTTTCAAGATCAATGGGTACAAGGTTCGATGCAGACATGCGAATCGACAAGCTCTCGAGCCTACGAACATAATACTACAACGATGTGAAGGAGTAAATGAGTCAAGTTACTGTTCGACTCGTAATACTCAAATTCGATTCGACGTTAATCGAAAGAAATTGCTAAGTCGAAGATCACAATACTGACTCGAGTCACTGCGAAACCCAATTAAGCCTTTACTATTTATTAATCGAAGTCAAATTAAATCGACATTTGAAATAGTCATTATAATTATTTATTAATTTTTAATTGATTCAAGTAGCTCAACTATTTTTGAACATCAGAAAAAAGCTCCATGAAGTTTGAGCTTTGAGCTTTTTTTATCGAGTCAGAACTCAAAAAAAAATTATACTTCTTTTCTCTTTCTTAATAATTAGTATTTTATTATTCTTGGCATTTGGACCGCATCGACTCGGTTCGCGCCCACATAAATTCCGGTTCGGTAACGGTCCACCTTGTTCTCGGCGAGTGATCTCCTTAGGCTCTAAGCCAGGCCAAGAGAGAACAACGGCGACGATGGCGTCGTCGTCGGCGATATGGCAGGTCAAGCTCGACAAAGAGTGCGAGCTCAGGGTTGAAGTCATTGAAAGTGCTCCTCTTCGTCTACGGGTTCTCAACGGCACGGCTGAGATTTTCGGCACCGAGATTCCTCCCGAAATCTGGCTCTCTTTTCCTCCTAGACTCAAGTTCGCTGTGAGTACTGTATTTCTCTAACTTTTCTGTTTGGATTTAAGTAGTTCTCTAAGAAAATTGAAGGAAAAGAGAAAAGAGACGGGAATTTGTGCCTTTTTTTTCTCCGCAGGATACTGTATGAGTGGCTCAATTTAGGATTCTGATTTTTGGTTTTCTTATTTTCCTCTTATTTGCATTATTCAGTGAAGCTTTGAAGTGAAAAGTTTCAGTATTGATTGTGTGAAATTTCTGGTTCAAATGGTATGCAAAGTATGTGATTTGTTGTACGTGGGAGTTTGATATTGATGTTAATGAATTAAAGACCACTCTTGAAACTGTATGATGAGAAATGAAGAAAGAATGAAATTGCCAAGGCTACTGTTGGCTGTGGAATGCTTCCTCGATTTTGGAATTTGATGCTCCAGTTCCGACTCTGCAGCTTCTATTTGGCTATGGATTTATAATTGAATTGACCAAATCTATAATAACATTTTCAAATTTCATGGACTAGGAATTCCTAAGGGCTTTAGTTTCATGCATCCAAATGAAATAACCTTTATATAAATGAATTGATACTTGATTTCTCTTTGCATTCTATTGAGATATATTTGAATTTCATGAATAGGTTTTTACTTGGTATGGAGCCACAATTGAAATGGATGGTATTACGGAAACTGATTATACAGCAGATGAGGTATGCCCCCTTTTTTTTTCTTTTTCTTTTTTTGTTGCTCTACTGCCCAGTAATTCAGACTGACAAGGTGCAGCATATTCCTTGATTTCAGACACCCATGATCAGTTATGTTAATTTGCATTCTGTTCTTGAAGAAATCGTGCCAAAGCCTCTGCATCTGGTGATACTGAAGCTTCTCAGGTATTTCTTTGTCTTATCTAAGCTTACTGAAAAAAATGTATATATAAATTACTTGACTTCTCATTGTTATTTCGCATCAGGGATCTTGTTCAAGATGTCCCTTTCTGGTGTAGCCTTTGACAGCATGGAAGAAACAGTAATTTGATTTGCTATAAAAAAGAGGGTTCTATCCCGGTACCCTCTTCATCTGTGCCCTGATTTACAAAATGAGTTTCCTCTTGTATTTCTTTTCACCCTAATCTTTTTTTATGCCACATTGGCCTAAAACTGTTCTTTACTTTTCTTTAAATGCATGAATCATTTCCCTGAAGGGTGAATATTTGAACATCATGCACATTGATGCACCTTAGCTATCACTTGATGAGGACAATTTTGCAATATTTAAAAAAATTATAATAACACTGATGATAGATCCTTTTGGCTAGGTTTTTCCCTCAGAATATATGCTAGATAATTGGAAATTATTTTCACTTCATTCTTTGGCCAGTCAGAAGATAATAATATAATGATTTTATTGATCTTGAACCTATATAACATAAGTGGAATGCGTTAACTATATTTGAAGTGTTTGAATTGGCTGTTGTGTATCCTAAAGTGTTTGATGGCATAAGCTGCAGATTTGTGGAAATACCAAGTATCAAGAAACCAAAAGCACATCAAAGAATGTGCTTTGTTTGAATGACCTCTAAAAATCTCAGCTGATGCACTTCGTAATCCTAAATGACTCTTCATGTTTTTTATAAAAAGCCTCCTTCAAAAAAAATAAAATAAACTAACAAAAAATAAATTTCAGAAAGGTTTTCTTCGTACCTATAAACATATTGTTTTGCTTTCAGTTGGAAGGTTGGATCCAAGAACAAAATAGGCCCTACTAGGCAATATGCATGGTAAAGTTTGGGGTTGTCTGATTTAGTTATTAGAAACTATAACATGTTACTGTAAATTGTGGAATGTAGTCTCAAGGAAATCTTCAGATGAAATCATTTGAACTCATCCATGTAGTTAGGGTGATTTTAGCTTCAAAGAAGTACCCCTGGACTGGTCTTTAGCAAATGGAGGGTAGTGCATCACTTATTTGCGTCACATTTCTTTGCTATCTGGATGTGGTTCTTAGGAAGGAAATTCTTCAAGATTATTGGTTCAGAATTGTTGTTTCTAAGTTGTATTCATATAATTCCAAGTTGCTGCTGCTGTGGATTTTTTCTGTCTGTGCTTGGAAATAAAATTCCGTGCATTTACTAATATACCTTTACTTGAGTTCATTGTGGTTCTCATGCATCATTTGGCGCATATGTCAAGTCATAGTACTCTTTGGTGGTTCAAAGCCCAAGGGTGATTGTTGTTGGACCGTGACCTCGGAAAGAGTACACTTTCAAGGAAGCTTCAGTTGGTCTGCTAAGCAGGGTTGGAAGCCTACTTTGTGGACTGGACATTGGCCAAGGATCTATAATACCTTGATGTATTGCTGCTACCTAATTGAAATGCCGATTGATCCAGTAGAAGGAATTCCTCTTGAATTACCTTTCATTTCTTTGGCCACACCCAGTCCTAGGTAACTTTGCATTGTTTAACACTTGTTATGGTTATGTCATCTTTTCCTTCATATATTAATTTCCATTTAGCTAGGAATGTGCCCCGACACTTTCTGTTTAGTTTAAGATAAAGTCATTTGTGTTCAATTTTTCTGGTAAGTTTTGGGTTTCCATTTTACAGTGTCGATGTAGAGTTATACAAAGTGCTTGTGAAGGAGCTTGCTCGAACACTGAGAGGCAGTTCTGGAAATGCTAACTTCAAGCTGCGGTCATGGTGATCAATACCATGGGATGGATAGAAGGTGTTGGATATGAGGTGACTAGGCTTTCAGTTTTTATATAAGCACACTGATTATGCTAAAGTTACTACTAAATATACGTGATTTGTTGTTTAATGCTCCCTTCTGGTTTATGCCTTAATAAAAAGATTCCATGTTATAGATACATTCAATGCCAATGTTGTTTTGGTTTTGGGTCAAGTAAGTGGTTGTTCTTTCAAGGTTTATTGTTTTGTTTACCAACAAGAAGTAAGTTCAGTCTGCAATCTTTTTGTCAGACATCTCTGTTGTGTTTTTTTTCCCTACTTGTGATACATAAAAATCAAACTTTGAAATAAATTGCAGCCACACTAGGTTTCATATGGTTCATTGAGGAGCTTCTGATGTTCAAATTAACCAGTGAATTATAGTCCAGTCAAATCTTTTTGTTCTGATTTTTTTTCCTTCAGTGCTCCAGCTATATCATGAGCTTGATAGTTGAAAACGCAATTCTTAAGCATCTAATTAGAATTTCTAGATTTATCTGGACATAGGGAAAATGAGAGTTGAAAAATCTGGTGAATTGGACTGCAAAGTTTAGTATGTTGACCAAATTTTTGGATAAATGTTTTGGAGAACCTGACTCCCTCTTGTGCAACAGAGGCGATCTTATGGAGGCCATTGTTGCCCAATGCATTGGAACTGGCTCCAAATCTACATTTTTACTTGGATAAGGGGTGACTCCATCAGGTTTTAGCTATTGAATAGAGATTATTCTAGTTTTCTTGTTGTAACTCTTGTGCTATATCCCAAGGTACTTATTTGCTCTTAAATTCAGCCAAAAATACGTTGTTAGTAATTTTTAAAATGCTTAATTTCATTATCTTTAGCATCTTCTTCACATTTGTTTACAAATTTTTACATTTTGGTTTCCCCAGCATAACTTTTACATTTTATTTAAATCTGATAATGATCCCCTTGATTCATTCTCAGACTAAAGAGGAATGGTTTTTAGTAAAGGCTTTGTTGATGGTGGTATGTTTGTATGCTCTCTAAAATAAACTCTGCAGGAAAAACCGTGCAGCATGCTTAGAGATGTGCTAAAGAACAAACCTAATGTGGATGTTGTGAAACTCCAAAAGTCGGGTGGTGTTGTATCCAGGGGAGCAAAATTCCGCCAAAGGGCCAGGGGCTACAGGATAAGGTAAATGTTAACCATTGTGGTTCTTTGCCATTCTATTGATGCATTTTGAGGGAAATGTTATTGTAGCATTTACACTAAGTTTCTTCTATGCGTGACTATTACGTGCGAAGAATTCATGTGAATTTTGCAAAAATGGTCCATTTTGAAAAGAGGGGGAAAAGTACTATAATAAGGGTCTTGAAGAAATCGATCAATTTGATTCAAATCCAGTCAACTTTTACTGTTTTAGACAACTAGTAGTCCCACCACTTTATGCACCTTTCTCTTATTTTTTGCATTCACTATAGACTAGGTAATATGCAAATGTGCTTATTATGCATTTATATAGAGAATATCTAACCGTTTTATCTAAGATTCTCCAGTTTGGAACTTTAAATGATAGAATTAATTCTTCTTTAGATATTTGTTCCCTTGACTTTCAACCCCATGCTTAAGCGAAACCCTTTTTTTTTTTTTTTTTTGATAGGCAAATTATCTGCATTTTCACTGTCATTTTGTGGTATTTAATCTCAGTTCATGTAGAATACACTACACTGATCCTTTCTTGTCTACTTGATGGGGCAATCCAGTCTTCATCAAAGTATGCTATCTTTTGAGCATTTTTTTGCTGGTATTAGCTCGAGATGAGAAGGCTAGTTGATGCTGGTGGTGTTTCTTCCTTCCAGGAATACTTTTATGGCCTTGCAAATGACCTTGCACCATACTCCAATATTTCAAATTTCAGCAATTTAGTTGTCTATCGTATTGGTGGTGGACCGCAAGCACCACGTTCAGCTTTGCCAATTGGCGCAGAGCCTGCTGCAGATCCTTTGAGATTGGTTCACGTGAATTTCAATAGGGATATGCTCCATGTGGTCCTTGCTGTTTCTTTTGCTAAAGAACCTGATCAAATTATTTCAAGGTAACTTCACTACACTTCAAATTTCCAACAACCCTCTATGTTTTGCACTTCCACTAACCTGTTTTTTGAAGTGGATGAGAAATCTTGTTTTTTGGGATAGATTTGAAGTCGATGGTAAACTAAACAATAAGAATGTAGCGATGTTATGAAAGAGGCCTAAAATTGACATTACACTGTAACAAATGAAGCTTTAATTGTACCTTGGCATTAGGCCTAGCAAAATTTGATACAACTCGTGAACACTACACGAACTCCACGCGATTTTTGCAAGTTTGGGTTGGAGAGTGTAATCATATTTGTGCCAAATTTGTGTTGACCTCGCATAGACCCGCTTAATAAACTCATATATTTTAAGTGTCACTCCACATAACACGAAATTGACCCGCTAGTTATTATGTTAATTAATATTTAACTTAGATTAACCCATTATATATATTATTTGTGTTAGTCATCCATTAATCAATTATAATTTATATTATTTAAATTACCAAATTAATAAATGGGTTACATGTGTCATATCGTGTTACTCCATTTATTAATCGTGCTATAAGCTAATTTGTTATTTTCAATCTGCTTATTATTCGTGCCAGGTTCGACTGTCAATTACTATAGAAAACCTGTTATCGACATCAATCTACGAACACGAACAATTCCCAACCCTACTTGGCATGCCATGAGCTCTTGCTCTTTCAACACAAGGGAATGATCCAAGCTTCCTGCCTTCTCTCTCTCTCTCTCCCTCCCAACAGTCACTTCCAACAAAATGTGTTTGCTGACTCTAATAATTTTCGGTTTTGCAGTAATGTTGTTGATTCATTTATGTCACTGACATTGACATCAAGAGGTAGAATCAGTTTTTAAATCCATCCATTTATACTTTGGCAGAGTTCTTGCTGTATCCATAATTTACAGGTAGAAAATTACATACCTTGCACCATCGGCGGGTGAACTTGCTGGCAGATTCTTGATTGTAGGGACCTTGACATGGATTGAAACGTGTTTGCTAACTGTTGAGTTTGTAACGAAAACCCTAGTGTAACTGTCCAAGTTTTTCTATTGTCAAATTATAAAAGTTTAATATAATGTACAATTATGATCATATGGCTATAGAGATTTGCAGCTTGATCTGGTATATATAATGCTTCTTGTAATTCAGTTATTGTTAAATGCGAATAGCTTCTAAGTCTGGGTTTTCATGCTTAATTGTGTTTGCTACATAAGAATTATGAATTAAAATAAGATGAAAGTGGAGGTGAATCTTGATATGATGTAGAATGTTTGAATCATTTATGATTTTGCATTTCTTATATATGGTATATTTTGTTTGCGTTCCCAAACAAAATATGAATACATTTAAGGATAAGATTCAACCAATGATGGTAATCAATAAACGTGAGATTGTCTGGTCTCATTTAAGGATGTTTGGAAAAAATTTTATTTATACAATATGAATACATTCTTAATCTACCAAAATAGCAAGCGAAGCAAAACTATAATTAAAAGTCCAATTTCAAAATAATTGATAGACAATACAAGTAAATTAATAATATGAAACAAATTTATATACACAAAATATTTATAATCTCTTCCAAAATATTCACGAACTAAAATAATTTCTTCAAAATCTCTTGTAGAAAATTCACCTTAATTTCTTTCTATAGCTCTCCCAAAATAATTACCAACCTGTTTTCAGAATTTTTATGTTTGAAGCTGTCACAAAAACCAACTGATAGAAAGTCCTAATAGCCTCAAAAATGGAAAACATTTTTTCTTAATATTTTTTAGAAAATAAATTTTAATTTTTTTTAGAGTTGTTTCCCATTAGAAGTTTGATATGTTTTGAATAACAACTATGCAAACATGAAATGATTTTAAAATAAAAACAATTATTAAAGTTATTTAGATAAAATTTTATAATATCTATTCAACAAGAATATTGCTTTTTATGGAGGTATTATTGATGCAAAAAATTCTCTTATTTTTAATTTGACATTAAAAGTATATGTAACAGAAAAAATTAACAAAATAAGTTTGAAGAAGTATGCAAAATACTTTTGTAAATTTAAACTTAATTGTTACTTTTTTATTTTATTTTATATTTTTCTTCTCTCTCCACTCATTTTCGTTCACTTTGGAGAACAAAAATTACCATATAAAATTTGAAAAACAATTTTCGAGCAAGCATGCTAACTTGTTCATCTAAATCTTATATCCTTGCTACCAATAATGCAGGCATTAATATTACATTGTTGATTAATTTTCTAAGTAAAAATTAAAATACGTTATTTGTTCTGTTGTACCTGAAAAGCTTTAAGAAGATTGAAACAGGGTAAAATAGAGTATCTGGTTTTTTTCAGATTTCTTTTCATACAGTTCTTGTTACAAAGGGGAAAAGCTTATATACATTTGCAGGTGGCTTAATAGCTAAATCAATTGGGTTTGGTTGTGGTTTAGTTACAGGAGGTGGTTTTGCTATTCGATGTCTTGACAATACCATTATGATTTTCGAAAGAAAAATTAAAAAACATGAATTATTGATAATTGCCTAACATAATGAAATAATATGTTCTTTGTGATAATCTCTTTATTATAGTCTTCAAATACAATGAAGATTTGACTACAACGAAATAATGTCGACATCGGTAGTATGAAAATAAGAAGACAACTTTATTATATGATATACACCTTGATAAATTATATTTCTTGATTCTTTAATTCACAGAGGGAAATGGCATAATAAGGCGACTTAGGAAATGGAATGTTGCCAAGAAGTTTGTATGATACTTGTTGCATTGTTGGACGAAATTGTGGATTTGAATGGATGCATTTGAGAGCCAAAAATACCACAAAAAATACATCTCTAGCAACTTGTACATCTTCCGGAAGTGAGAGACGTGGATCCAATATATCCCTTAACACAGAGTCTTGACAATAACAGGATGATAATGAGGTGATAAGTCCTCCGGGATGCTTTCCCATCATTGTCTCTAGTGCCACCACTCCAAAGCTATACACGCCACACTTTCGCCATAACCATTGTGTAGGCAAGCTCTGTAATGTACCAAATAAGAAACAAATATTGTTCCCATAAAAATAACAAAGTTTAATTAGTAACTGATTGATCAAGATTTAACTTACATGTATTTTTAGTTGAAGAGATATAATTCTAATTCAAATTTTTAATTGACTTGTCTTCCAATAGAAATTACCAAAATGTTAGACTCTTCAAGCTCCCTATTAAAGGACAAGTAAGTCAACTTATGCATAATAAAGACGTAAAATTGAAAATAAATGTAATTATAAAATATTATTATACAAAATTATCAATGAACACATGAAAAGATTCATTTCACTATAAACTACGACAATAAGGGGAATTTGGTTTAACATACAAATCAAATCTATTTCTTCAAGTAAGTTATTCATTATGCATAGGAAAAGTTGAGGACATAGTCACACCAATTTCTTAGAAGATCTAAAAATCTATAATAAAAAAATAAAGATGGTAAGAAATATGAGTATCTTTCTAAAACTTTTCTTTATATTTTCCATGCATTTCTTAAAACATATAAAGAGCCAAGAAATATTTTAAAAATGATGAGAAATACATCACGCAAGCATCTCTAACACTGATATTCTCATTCCTTTCTTCTATAACGTACATGATAAAAATATTTAAGAGTTTCTATAGTTTGATTGTTGTAAGTTAATTAGTTTTAGTTTATTACAATTTTTGTCTCTAAATTTCTCTATTCATCAATTCTTAGAACAAGGATACGTATGTAGATTAAGCTAGAAAATTTAATAAGGGATGAATTCACTTACCAGGTGCAATATAGCCATAGGTTCCCGCAACAAGGGTTCGATAAGACGAATCTGGATCCAATAATCTCGCTGTACCAAAATCTGATACAAAACCCTCAAGCTCCGACCAGAGAATGTTATTTGCTGATATGTCCCGATGAATGATTGAGGGAGTGCAATCATGATGCATGTAAGATAAGGCATGGGCCATATTTTTAACAATGTTCACTCTCTTACTCCAATCCACCTAACAAATTTCATTTTCATTATCAAAGATACAAAAACAGCTCCTTTCCATGTACATGTATATATGAGGAACATGCAATCGATTATGTAGACAATAACCATGAAGTTTAACAATGTTTCGATGTCGGATTTGTTCCAACATGCGTACCTCATTCTTAAAACTTGTCAAGTATGCAGGCTCCTCTATTTCTGATCCATGGAGTTTCTTCACAAAGAAACTACTTTTCCAGGCGGCGCTTGTGCCTATAAATTACCATAGCCTCCAACACCACGAAGATCCGATATCAAAATCCTCTCGTTGTGGAGATGATGTCTTCTAAATGAAACTTTCCCATCAAAGCGTCCCATACGGAAAACAAACTTCCATTTTTTTTTTCGTTGTTGTCGACTCTCGTTGAACTCTTTCTTTCTTCCACAAACAACCAAAAACCAACCCCAATATTATTAAGGTTACAAAAACCAAGGTGAAGTATAAAGAGACTTTACCGCCAAGTGCCATTTTGTGTCCTCCATTGCAAAGGGAAGGTGTATAAGCCTTCCAAACATCTATTGTCGATAACCAATCGAGCATTTGCAATTGTGGATGATGAAGGGCGGGACCTTGCCGGATAGACTATTATTGGAGAGATCTAACCATTCTAATCTATTCAAATTTTTGAGCTGGGAAGGTATCTCTCCACTGATTAAATTCTCATCAAGATACAAATAGACTAGATCCTTCATATACCCAATTTCGAGGGATGATCCGATTTGTTCCCTTCCTGAGGTTCAATGAAGTTAACTCGGTGAGAAAACCTAAGGATGAAGGGATTGAACCTGTAAGGGAATTGGTAGAGAGGTCAAGGGAGTTGAGCTCTCTAAGACTACCTATTCGGTGTGGGATACTACCGGTTAGTAGATTAAAAGAAAGATCAAGATGGGTGAGTTTAGTAAGACTACCTATTTGGTGTGGGATACTACCAGAGAGTTGATTATAAGAAAGATAAAGATAGGTGAGTTTAGTAAGACCACCTATTTGGTGTGGGATGCTACCAGTTAGTTCATTAAAAGAAAGATCAAGATAGGTGAGTTTAGTAAGACTACCTATTTGGTGTGGGAAACTACCGATTAGTTGATTAAAAGAAAGATCAAGATGGGTGAGTTTAGTTAGACTACCTATTTGGTGTGGGATACTACCGGTTAGTCGATTAAAAGAAAGATCAAGATGGGTGAGTTTAGTAAGACTATCTATTTGGTGTGGGATACTACCGGTTAGTCGATTACAAGAAAGATTAAGATGGGTGAGTTTAGTAAGACTACCTATTTGGTGTGGGATACTACCGGTTAGTCGATTAAAAGAAAGATTAAGATGAGTGAGATTAGTAAGAGTACCTATTTGGTGATCAGAAATGGCACCCATAACTACAACTCCAGAAAGGATGAGAAAATGGAGGCTGGGAAATGAAGAAAGATTTAATCTACTAAATTGATCATACACGGATACATTGTAAGTTTCTAGTCTTATCCCAATGACATGTCCGGCCGCATTACAAGTTATGCCCGACCAATTGCAATTGTTAGAGGTATATTCGTATCGCCACATCCACCAACCGGAGTCAAGAGAGCCGCCTCAACCACAACCTCATGAATTAGTTGGAAGCACAGAGTAAAAGAGGCATGATGATGTGAGTCACTAACAACAAAGACCACACAAGTACACAAGATACCATACACTCATCCATTTTCAACAATATTTGATATTTGTCTCTCACTTCATACATCCATTCACCACTGCTGCACTTTATAGTGTGACATTGGTGTCTAATACTATTCTTGGAAGCATAGCGAGTCAACTAAGTCTTCTTCCGTTTTTTTTTTCCGAAAAAATAAATCAATATATTTATATACACACACACAATCATTTCCTAAACCATGTGGTAAGTGTACAGACTTACAAGTCAATATTTTTGGATCTATGTTCAAAATTTCAAGTAATCTGATACTTTTATTAATGTTAAGATCCCAATCATCTCACTTACAATGCTCAATAATCGCGATTTCATTTATGTTTTCAAATCCATTTTAATTATTTAATAATATGTTAGAGGATCTCTCGGTTAGTCTATATCCATTTGTTTGTAACAATTTTGGTTTAACCTTCCATGTATCTCAATTATCGATAAGAAATTTAGGATAGATAACAAATTAAGATTGAGTGAATATTTGATCCACTGAAAAGGTAGAGAGAGTAGTGAATGGAGGTTAGTTTGGGAGGTGGCGTAGGTCAAGTCGGGTCAATAAAGATTCAGACAAGAAGGGATGATTATTAGGTGGGTCGAATAAATTATAAATGATATATCTACGAATTTTCTAAACCCGTGTGGCACATGTAGAAACTTTATTAGTCAATTTGTTGATAAGTATCTTCAAAATTTCAAAGTAACGTGCTACTTACATTCAACCTTTAATGATAACATCTTCATTGCCATAGGTTCCAATTCTCCACGACCAAAAGAAAAGTACTCCAATTTGCTGAATTAAGCAATAAGGAAATTTTAGGAACGTTTTTCATGGGCTTTGTACTGTATTGCAATTATGTGAGGAGTGTTTTTCGCGAAATGCACGTTATTGACAATTGGAGGTCCTGTTGTCGGTTGAAGAAATATTATCAATATTAATGATGAAAGTAAAAAAATTAGTTTAAATTCAATAAACATTTCTATAATATTTTAAAGCCACCAGTTAGGAGTACTATTGGGTTGATAAAGATTAATGCAGCAATATTTTCTTAGAATGATAGCAAAGCTTTCAAAATATTTGTTTTACACGTATATTATATCAAATGACCTGTTACGCATTCCATGAATTAAGTAGTTAAAGTTGATGCCTTTAATAATTTTATGAGAGTGAAAGGAGAACAAAACTGGAAGAGAAAGGGAGAAGAAGTAGAAATAAACGAGTGTTAATTTTTTAGCCTCTTAAAATCTTAATTCTCAATTAAGGATGTTTGGGAAATTTTTTATTGATACCATATGAATACATTCTTAGTATAGACATAATAGTAAGAGGAAAAAAAAATTCAATAAAAGTTCAATTAAAAAAAAAATTGACAAATGGTTCTTTTAAATAACTAATATACAAATAGAATTTATGTACATAATAATATCCAAAATTTGATCCAAATTATTCAACAACCAAAATTAATTTCTTCCAAAATCTCTTCCAGAATTTTTTTTCAAATATTCATTAACTTGTTTTTATAATTTTGCATGCATTTTTCTTATCAATGTCAAAGACACAGAAAATAGTTATCAATATTTCTTGATTTGAACCTTTAGTATTCCAAATAGCGTATCATTTACTCTCTAATAATGCATGTAAGACTTTTACCCACCACAACAATAATACTAGATAGCATAGCTAATCTATTTACATTTTTCCTGAAGCATACTGAGTCAACGGAGTCTTCTTCGATATTCTAATTATCGACACGCATACAGAATGAATATGGGGCTGAAATCGTCTAGGGTCTCATATTTTTTTATATGAATTTTTCAAATTTCAAACGAACGTATTATATACTTTCAATAATACAAGACTATAAACGAATAAGAATTTCAGAAATAATAATCTTGATTAGTGTTCTAACATCAATGGTGGTCATGTGGGCACCAAAGAATTAACATATGGGACTTTGTTGGACAGAGACAAGCCAATAATCTTGTTTGTGTTCAAACATTCTATTTTTTTTCATTTATGTTTGTCTCCTTCACGCATGCTACCACCACTTAATGAGTTTATTGCTGTCTTAGTCCAGTACTCTTCCTGGAAACAGAGCAAGTCTACTTTGTTATACTTTTTCAAACGGAATGACAAAACAAAAACAAACAAGAAACAAATTATTTTTTTGATGACTACTAAGATACATAAATTTATCTCCAAATGACTTAATGCAATATAGGAGTCGCGAAGACTCTTCCTGAAACATAGCAGGTCGGGCATAAGTCTTCCTGGCTACACTTTGTCGAACTTCTTATCAAGTCTAGATTATGAATTTTAGGTTTGCTTTTCTTTTGATATATAGCCATAGCCCTCTATGCTTCCAACAATATGCATTAATTCGAAATAGTAGTGGTTTTTTTCTTTTGTTTTCTTTTGAAATAGATTGAGGTTCAATAAAAAAATTATTATCCCCTGTTTCAGGAACCTATAAGGAAGCTTTCTCCCTTAATTAAAAGGTATAGAATATATGCCAATCCTAGCCACTATTGATATAAAATTTAATTGTATCCGTATGATGGTCCCCAAATACAAGAAGAGATTGAATCAACCATGACAAGCATACCTTGGCACTATAAGAACAAAGAGAACTGACAACTTTGAATATTATTGCTTTTAATCAAATTACATTTCCTTGATTTTTCAGGTCGCATAATGAAATTGCATGAAAGGCCAACTCTGGGAATGGTATATCATTAAGAAGCTTATAGGATACTTTTTGCATTGTTGAACGAAATTGTGGATTTGAATGAATGCATTTGAGAGGTAAAAGTACTACAAAAACAAGGAGTGGCATTGGTGTCTCCGCCAACTCTTCCTGGAAATCTTATATACTTTGCCACCGATAATGCATTAATATTACATTGTTAATTAATTTTCCAAGGAAAACTAGAATGCAATATGTTTGATATGTTATACCTTTAAAATTTTCTATAAACAAATATATAATGACATCATCCATAACGAAAATAATATGGCTTTTGTAACTCCTTCTATATTTTAGTCTTCAAATACATAACTTTGTATAACATATACATCTTCAGAAATTACATTTCTTGATCCTTCAATTCGTGGAGAGAAATGGCATGATAAGGTGATTTAGGAAATGGTATGTTACCGCAAAGTTTGTAGGATACATGTTGCATTGTTGGACGAGATTTTGGATTTGAATTGATGCATTTGAGAGCCAAAAATATCACAAAAACTACATCTTTAGCAACTTGTAAGTCCTCCGGAAGTGAGAGACGCGAATCCAATACATCCCTTAACATTATATCTTGACACAATAGTGATGATAATGAGGTGATAAGTTCTCCAGGATGCTTTCCTATCATTGTCTCTAATGCCACCACTCCAAAGCTATACACATCACATTTTTCGGTCACAATCATCGTGTAGGCAAGCTCTGTAACGTACCAAATAAGAAACAGATATTGTACGTTCCCATAAAAAAACAAAGTCAAATTAGTAACCCTTGATCAAAGATTTAACTTACATGTATTTTTTAGTTGTGTTAATGCCCTAATTCAAATTAACTTGTGCATAATAATGGTGTCAATTTGAAAAGAAATTTAATTATAAAGTATTGTGATACAAAATTATCAATCTAACATATGACAAGATTCATTTCACTATATACTAAAAATTGACAAGATACAAAATTATTTACAAGCATCTCTAACTCTAATATTTTCAAACCTTTTCTTTCTATGATGTACATGATAAAAATATTTTAGGAGTTTCTATAATATGATTGCGAGCTAGAAGTTAGTTTTTAGCTTCTATGATGATTTTTCTTAGTTTATCAAGAAATCTTCATTCTCTAATTCATCATTTCTCATAACAAAAAAGGAAAGGGAAAGGAAATACATTAAATACTAATAACGGTACGTATATGTATGTAAATGAAAGTAAAATGAGGTAAGGGATGAATGTACCCACAAAAGGAGTATAGCCAGGTTCCCGCAACAAGGGTTCAATTGGATGAATCCGGATTTAGTAGTCTGGCAATGCCAAAATCTGATATAAAACCCTCAAGCTCTGAATTCAAGAGAATGTTATTGCTTGATATGTCCCGATGAATGATCAGGGAGTACACCGCTACGCATGTAGGATAAGGCATGAGTGACATTTTTAACAATGTTCACCCTCTTAATCCAATCCAGTCCAATAGCCCTAGCCTCCTTGCTTAGCGTACGAAACAAGCTTCCCCTTTCCATGTACGTAGAAATAAGGAACATGCACTGGTTATGTAAACAGTAACCATGAAGTTTCACAATGTTCCGATGTCGATTTTGTTCTTAACAACATCCGTACTCTCATTCTCAACTTCAAGTGTGTTGGCCCTTCTATTTCGAATCCGATCCATGGAGTTTCTTCACGCAACCACTTTCCATTGCAAGGCCGTGTTTCATAAACATTGCTACGTTCTCCAACACCTATAATATCTCGATATCAAATTCTTTGTTGCCGAGACGATGTCTTCAAATGCAAGTTTCCATCAAAGTCCTATATGGAAAAAATCTCCTTTTTTTTTTGTTGCCGTTGACTCTAGTTGAACTTTTCTTTTCTTCCACAAATGGCCAAAACCCAACCCCAATATTATGAAGGTTACAAAAACCAAGGTGAAGTATAAAGAGACTTTAACGCCAAGTGTGATTTTGTGTCCTCCGTTGCAAAGGGAAGGTGTATAAGCCTTCAAATGATCATTGTTGGACAAATCAATTGAGCATTTGCAATTGTGGGTGATGAAGGGCGGGACCTTGCCTGATAGACTATTATTGGAGAGATCTAACCGTTCTAATCTCTTCAAATTTTTGAGTTCGGAAGGTATCCCTCCACTGATTGAATTACTATCAAGTTTCAAATAGTCTAAATCCTTAATATACCCGATTTCTGGAGGGATGGATCCATTAATTCGATTCCTACGGAGGTTCAATGAAGTTAACTCAGTGAGAAAGCCTATAGAAGAAGGGATGGAATCTGTGAGGTGATTCAAAGAGAGGTCAAAGTTGCAGAGCTCTCTAAGAGTACCTACTTGATGTGGAATGCCACTAGTTAATTGATTATAAGAGATATCAAGATATGTGAGTTTAGAAAGACTACCTATCTGGTGTGGGATGCCACCGATTAGTTGATTAATAGAAAGATCACGATAGGTGAGTTTAGTAAGACCACCTATTTGGTGTGGGATGCTACCAGTTAGTTGATTAAAAGAAACATTGATTACCATAAAGATTAAGATAGGTGAGTTTAGTAAGAGTACCGATCTGGTCAGAAATGGTACCGTTGATTCCAGTTCCAGAAAGGATGAGAAAATGCAGGCTAGGAAGTGAAGAAAGATTTAATTTACTAAACTGATCACCCACATATACTCCTAGTCTTATCCCAATGACATGTCTGGCCTCATTACAAGTTATGCCCAGCCAATTGCAATGGTTAGAGGTGGGCTTGGGTCAGGACCATTACTCCACTGAACCTGAGTCGAAAGCGTAGCTGGTCACTCCTCACCACAACCCGCGATGAGTGAGTCAATTAGCAAAGAACAGCATGATGAGAAAGCATCAACACCACCACCACCACAAGTGCACTAGATACCATACACTCATCCATTTTTAACATTATTTGATATTTTTCATCATATACAAATTATTCAATCTTTACTTCACTTTATACTATCACATTGCCTACGCCGACTCTTCCTGGAAGCATACCGAGTCGACCGCGTCTTCGGTTTTTTTTTTTTTTGGAAAATATAAAATATGTATGATATATCTGTACACACAATTTCTTAAACCATGTGGTATGTGTACAGACTTACTAGTCAATATTTTTGGATCTATCTTCAAAATTTCAAGTAACCTGTTACTTTCATTAATGTTAAGACCCTACCCTAAAAACTACTTATATTTTCAATTAAATAAATAGTTTAACATAATATTAAGACTAGATTTAGGTCTCAAGTTTTTTAGGTGAGTTCACTCCCATGTTCGTTACTTTGTAACCCATATAATAGATGGGTCCATAGTCGAGACGGATAGAGATTGAATATTTGGATTCCATTTAATAGAGCCAAGACCATGGATAGCTTTGTGGATCGATTTTATTGGTTAGTTTTAGTCAATTCAATAAACATTTAAACAAAGGAGGAAAAAGTTTGCTAGGTCAAATAAACTAAAGCATTCATGGATATGTGCATTTTTTTCTAAGCCATCAGAGACAAGTGTAGAAAATCTTATAGGTTCATTTATTTTTATGAATTTTCAAAATTTCAAAATAATGTATTACATACTCTCAATAATACTAGAATATAAACAACAATAATTTCATAAATAATACTCCTGGTTAATGTTCAAACACCAGAGGGTCGTAACGTGGGCACCAAAGACTGAATATATGGGACTTCATGGGATAGAGATGGGCCAATAGTTTCCCATAAGTAATTGAATATTGGGGTAGTCATACGCTATTTGGTAATGATCATATTCCATGAATAAAGTATTTGATGCCTTTAATAAATTTTTTTGAATTGTAAATTGGCTTTTTCCATTACTTCTTTTTTAAAGAAAAACCTTTTGATATGATAAATTAGTAATATCAGAAGATTTTGTTCCTTTTCTTCTTAATCACACCCTTTACAAATTAGTATGTAGAAAGCAAGATAAGTCAAATAAAGGCCAAATATTTTTTATACATACATTTTTCATCATGTGAAAGAAAGAAAACTTTGTTAAGTCAACATTTCTCTTTTGATCACCTTTTAGGATTCCATACAACGTGTCATTTGCTCTTAATAATTTAAGAATATTTAATGATAAAGAGCAATCTATCATCAAGGAATGTTGTAATATTTGAGCTTGAACTCATTTGTTCATAATTCCAATAGTACATAACATAATTGATCTTGTGGAATTGGCTGAGGAAACCCTGAGAGATGTTTTTAATTTGTAGTACTTTTGTTGAGGTTGTTGGCATTTTTGTATATTTCTTGTGTACTTGAACACTTTGCGTGCTCTTTTAATATATTTGGTTCTACTCATTAAAAAACTTTGGGTTACCACAAAAAAATCTCCATGTAGAAAAATTATGGGTAAACATTTCTCTCTTGGCCTTTTAAAATTCCAAATATCGTGTTATCTATTCTAAATAATATGAGATTTTTAACTATATATACCTTCCACAAAATTTCTAGGACGTGCCTTAGCTTTTTTCAAGTAAAATAATAAAAGATTTATAAGCCATATACAAGAACATATCAGACGCCCCACTCTCGGTGGTCATTTTTGTACTCTTTTTTTTTTTAATAGTGCGTATGAATAGTGTTTATGAACAGTGACCCAAACAACGCACAACAGAGTGCACTGTTGCAAGTTTGTCGCATGCACAGTGTGCACACACGGCGTGCACTGTCGCGCTCTGGATGCGCCGACACGTGCTCTATTGCGACACTGCCCAACCAACTCGACCCTGTCGCCACATTGGAAGGCTGTGTCGCGACACCAAACGGTCGTCCCTGTCATGACAAGAAATTTTCTGTCGCGACAGACCTTCTTAAGTTCTCTATCGTGCGCATCCCGCCGCCTGTAGTCCTTGTCGCACAGCCTAGTCGTGCGCCGCCGCACGCCCGTCGCGATTTGAACAACCTGTCACGACACAGCTCCAGAAGCCCCGTCACGATTGTATTCTTCTCTCGTCGCGACCGAGGCCTCACAATGGGCAGTAGCCCATTCTAGCCTCCTATGCTCCAGCTCCCTATTTTCTTTTTTTTTTTGGGTTGAACACACTCTAAAATAAACATAAATTAACCTTATTATTACAAAGGCCACTAGAACCTGGAAAACTTGCCAAAATGTATTTATTATACTAAGACGAGTTTAATTACAACTCTTTGTTCTTTACACAGTACAAAAACTGGGTTTTTCTACCAAGAATTTACATAATACAAAAATGAGGCCTAATCTAGCCTTTTCTTCGCTACTAGGTCCTCGGATGCGTTCCATACCCAGGTGCACCTTTAGTACCTGAAATTGTTATTCCCACGATGGGGTGAGCAATGCCCAATAGTTAAATTTTCTTACAGGGGTTACTCCCCACCTAAGTGCTCATGCGATGGCAACCACACAAACATTCAAGTAAATCATGCATATTCCTACTTGAATGTCTACATGCCCCATCCCATGCCTCGAGTCCTCACCGACTCCCTCACACATGCAATTTTCCATGTATGAAAAATTATTTTCAAAACAAAGATATTTGTTTGTTTGTGGATAACCCTCTGATATATATTAGTGGACATACTCCGATAAATAATTGTTGGTCAACCCTCCAAAATCATGTCATGCACTAACACCTATTGTTCTAAGGTGTCCCCGTGCATATGAAATGCAATATGCCATTTCGATACCAATTCATGTTAATATGTCATACATGCATATATTAACATCATTTACACACAATCAACATGTTATTCATCATTAGCAATAACACAAAAACAACACACATGAGCCAATCAACAGTCCGACAATCAGTCTCGTGGATCGTCTAAAACAAAACACAGGAGCTCGCCCAAAACCGCCCAAAAACAACTCCATAATTTAGTCTCTGACTGTTTAAAATAAATTCCAAACATTTCAAGATTCGGGCCCCACCCATGGATCAAAACATACGGTCATTTCGGCCCCAACCATCTCAATCATTTGGATGGCTCTTAGCTAAAGACTAAACCAAGTAGGAGAAAACCCCTACCTCTTGGAGTTTGTCAAAACTCCCCGATTCTGGTCTCGATGCGAAGCTCGTGCCGTAGGGATGAATCTTTCCTCTGGCTCCGTCAGAACTCGCGCCCGACTGCAAAATTAGGAGAGATGGTAGAGCTTCTCTCTCTAAAGCTCTCTCCTTCTTTTCTCTCTTTTCCCCCTCTCCCCATCCCACCGGTAGGTCCAAGATGGGTAAAGTGGGATGTCCTCTCATGCCACATGTCATTACCTTATTGGCTCCCTTGGATTTCCCTTATCCATATATCCATCTACTTTGGATTTCCACCTAATCATGTGGTGACACATGTCTCCCATGAGCCCCACTTGAGCTCTTGTTTGACTGGTTCTACACTTGACACGTGGCACACTACGAGCCACTCTATACTTGTCAAGTGTCCCATACTACCCTCAGTGCCTCGAAAAACGTGAAATTCCGACTATCTCATAATTTGATTAAATTCGATGTGGTAGCTAGATTTCACGAGACGTTTTCAACGGTGAAGTCCGTTTTGTCATCCGAGATCTAAAAAAAATCTAGATTTTCGACCGAATTTACTGTTTTACCATTTCTCAGAAAAATTGAATTTTCTCGGGTTTTACATTATTCCCTCTTTAAAATAATTTAGTTTCGGAATCATTGTCACAAATCAATATCAACTACACTGCATGAAATACATCGCCCATGTTAAATAAATCATTTAATACTAAACGAATTAAACCACGTACCTTCATCCCCCAACGTTATGGATAGTGGCCCGCATCATGTCCTGCGCCTCACGTCATTTTCTCCACTCCATGGTGTCACACAAAGACTTCACTAAGATCATGGTCTTGGCGTCGCAAAACCCGATTTCTGCATCCATGATGCCCACGTCCTCCTAAAGGTCCGATCTCAGGTCAACATTGTCTTCACCAATCCACCACATATGAGCCGGATTTAGAGGCACTTTCGGGAGTACGGAGATGTGGAACACCTCATGGATGCCTGACATGCTAGGCGGCAATGCCAACCGGTACGCTACATTGCCTACCCACTCGAGTATCTCGAAGGGCCTGATGAACCTCGGCGACAACTTCTCTCGTTTACCGAACCTGACCACTCCTCTCTTAGGCATCACCTTTAAGAAGACATGATTGCCAACCTTGAACTTCTGGGGGCCTGACGCCAGCCCGTTAGCCGTAGCTCTTCGCCGGCTCGATTCGGGTGGAGAAGACATCATTTCTGGATTAAACCCACCTTCTCCGAGGTGTTCTAATCAGATTAGAATCGCTGATGGAGCCTTCCCACCCTCTGTCCAACAAATCGGTGATCTCGGCCTCCCATACAAAGCCTCATGTGGTGCCATCTATATACTCGCCTCGATAACCGTTGTTTGCAGCGCACCCCACCAAGGGTAAATGCTCCTCCCAACTACCCTTATGATCCAGGACGCATGTTCGCAACATGTCCTCTAAAATCTATATGGTCCTCTCCAACTGACCATTTGTTTGTGGATGACATGCAGTGCTCATAGTCAACTGTGTTCCCATGGCCTTTTGGAAGCTTTTCCAAAAGTGCGTTGTAAATCTCGGATCTTTATCTGACACTATGGATACTAGCACTCCATGTAGCCGGACAATCTCTCGGATATACAACCGATAGAATTCCTCCAATGTGAAGGTCATCCGCACAGCTAGAAAATGTGCCGACTTCGTGAGACGGTCCACTATCACTTATACCGCCACATGCTCCGCGGGAACCGTGCGGGAAAGGTCACAAAGTCCATCGTGACATGCTCCCACTTCCACTCAGCCACCTCTAATGGCTAGAGTAGCCCTACTGGCTTCTGGTGCTTATCCCTAACCAGCTGACACGTGAGGCATCGTCGAACAAAGTCCCCGACATGTCTTTTCATCTTGCTCCAATAGTACTGACGACAAAGACTGATCTAGCATTATCTTCGCGGCGGCGTTTATAGAAAACGGAACAATGCAACTTCTCGTGATCTCCTCTCTCGCATCTCGCCAACTAGAGAACCACTACCCACCCCCTATACCGGGCGACCCCACTCATCTCGCGTGATGGTCCAAATTTTTGTCAACCGTATCTGATCCCTGGATGGGACTTATCTCAGTCCCGTCCCGAGACTCCAATCACTCTCTACTCAATAGGGACTCAATCACTCTGCTTAATAGGGACGACATAGCTACCAAACTCCACAATGTACCCAGACCGCCTTTATCAGAGTCTCGAACCATCCTTACGCCTCGAGCATCTGCCACTCCCGAGAAGCTATACTAGCGAGTATTCCTCGTGACTTCCGACTAAGTGCATCGCCACCACATTTTCCTTACGTATAATGCAGATAAGTCAGAATCCTAGGAACTCCATCCATCCGAAGCTGCTGCCTCATGTTGAGGTCCAAACAAGCCAAGATATACTTCAGAATTTTGTGGTCTGAAGACACCTTAAATTGCTCACCGTATAGGTAGTGGCGCTAAATCTTCAAGGCGAAGACTATGGCCGCCTAACCCATGTCGTGGGTAATTCCCGCTCTATGATCTTTAACTAGCAGAGGAACCATGTTACTACCTCCCGGACCGCACTAAAAATGCATCCCAATCCATCATTCAAGGCGTCACAATACACTGTATACCTCTGTCCCCTTTCTGGGACTATCAGAATAGGAGTTGAAGTAAGCCTCCTCTTCAACTCCTGGAATGCCTTATCGCACAGGTCATTCCACTCGAACTTGACCTCTTTCTGGGTTAGTCTCGTCATAGTTGCTGCTAGTCGAGAGAAATCCTTGATGAACCTCCTATAAGATCCGTACCAATCCTAAGAAACTCAGATATCTAAGATTGACTTCGCCTCCTAACTGATCACAAATTTCAACCTTCGGGGGTCCACTGACACACTTGAAGCTGACACCACGTGCCTCAAGAATCTCACCCCGCAGTTTTCAAAACTCGTGACGATCGAACTCGTACAACCGATGGTCTTCAAAGATCTCGTAGAACGAATTCTCAAATGATTATCATGCTCCTCCTCATATTGGGAGTAGATCAGAATGTCATATAAGACCACGACAACCGATCCGCATAGGGCCAAATACCGGCGTATGAGACCGCGAATGTTTGGGTTCGGGCGCATTTGTTAATCCGCGGCATCAGAAACTCAAAGTGCTCCATACTCAAGGCCCTAAACACTGCTCTTAGGGATATCTCGCCCCTAACTCCTTAACCGATGGTAACCAGCGGCGGTCAATCTCGAGTAGACCGCGTTCCTCTTAGTCGTGGGTCAAACAAATCATCAACTTGATAAAGGATCGATTTTACAGAACTCCTGCTCAACCGTTGGTAGCGTCACGCACGGGCCAAGGGTTCATTTTTCTTCTTCGCAACAATATGAGCGCCCCATGGTGAAGTGCTAGGTCTAATGAATCCCTTGCCCAGTAACTCCTGTATTTAGACCCTGAGTTCTTGCAACTTAACTGGTGCCATCTATGCGTAAAGTCATGGAGACGTGGGCGACGCAGGCTGTGGTGTAAACTCAATACAAAGTCTACATCCTCTACTCTGAGTTAATCCCGGCAGATAATCCGGAAAAATGTCTCGCATCAGACACAACCCGAGGCAGATCCAAGTTCGACCACCTCGCCCTTCTGGTGCGGTAAAGCCCGCAGCTAACCCATCAACCGGGTCCGCACCATCCGGAATCGCGACACGGTTCCGTAGCAAAACATCGTGTCGGGTCTCCTCTCAAACATAACACGAGTACCATCCCGTTAGATAAAGCAAAGAACTCTCCTACGCCTCACAATCGATGACGACTGATATGTCAGCCAACCAAATCTGAACTGGCGATGACGTCGAACTCGACATGTCCATGACCTCGGGTCCACCGTGGAGTTAATTCGAGATCTCTAGCTCGTAACCTCGTCATATCAGATCTATGCTAGCCCTAGTCCCTAGGGGAGAACTCACATACGAGGGCTCCTCCAAGGTCTCAACCTCTAAGCCAAATTCTCTCACAACTGATGTGGTGATGAATGAATGCGATGCACCAGAATCAAATAATACCCTTGCCCATAGGCGAGATAACATAAACATACCCTGTATAATTGGCCGATCCGCTGGGTCAGTCGATGGTGTGATGGCATGCACATGCCCTCGAATCTTTATGTCCCTACTGTAGGGCCCTGGTCCCTTCCGCCTACCCATACCTGGCCTTTCTAGCTTGTCTATGTAACGGAAGGTACCTGTACAACATCCTGGGACTGGTACTGGTTCCTCTGACCTGCACTAGGGTGTGGAGAAATAAACTGTGTCCACGCCTGTCCCACGGATGACTCAATCGCGCACCGCCCCAAAACCCCGGGATCCTTGCCTCAGGGGCAATCCAAATTCCTCATATAGTTCGGGGTCATGGGCGGAAACATGTCACCCGCCTCGCCTGGCCGGAAAAACCTCGGTCTACCTTTTGGCCCTATACACGCGGGCCGTCTCCCTCAAACACTCGAGCAACAGGTCTTCTCGCTCTCTTCGAACTAGAAGAAGGCCGATCCTCCTCTTTCCTTATTGGGCACTGTACTCGGATATCCCGTGCCTCGTTTATCTCTCTCTCTATAGTCAGAGTCGTCCCAACCATAGAGTCCATGTCCTGTAGGCGGAGTCTTACAATCTTGCCCCGAATGGACAACTTCAGCCCATTCTCAAATCTCTCCTCACTCCGCCATAACCGCGGGCCACGTAGTCATCGCAAGAAATGGGCTAACTCAAGAAACTTAGCCACGACTCATCACCGCTATCGTTCTCACCTCAACTCTAGGAACTCTTGGGCTTTTACATGTCTAGTAGTGGCCGGAAAATACTTGCCCATAAAGAGCTCATTAAACTCTGCCCTAGTCATTGCCTCTATGTCCCTAGAGGTCTTGACCCGGGGCCCCACCACACTGGGACTCCACCCTCTAGCCGGAATGCAAATAAATGCATCTTGGTCGTGATCGGAGGTAATTCCATAGCCTCCAATACCTTCTCAACTGAACCAATAGTCCGCACCATCGATCCCCTCCCCATAAACGCTCGGGAGGATGATGCACTCAACCTTAGGAGGTTACTCAACCTCCCGACTACCAACCACTCAAATTGCAATGGAAGAAGCATAATCTCACAAATTTCGCAAAGGCCTCGATCGAAAATAGGTAGTGCCTGACTAGCACCTCGTGGACAACCTCTATGTCCCCGCCCTCGACTTGCCATCTACACATGTCAAATGGCAACAAAATTTATTTAATTCCCATCTCAGTCTAACTAGTAGTGCACATGCCAACTACTAATAGACTTAGCAATCATGAACTAACCCGTTCATCATCTTTTTCTTAGTGGTGCTGATTGCCAACCAATCATTTCATTCATTTCAATTGAATTTTCATGTTCATTATGTTTTCCGAACCCGTAAGGTTATGTTTCTCAATCCTAGTGTTCCATATGCAATTCATCACACATGTTAAGCACAAACATGCATGCAACACACACATCAATCCATCAAATGCACTATGAATGCCTGATCTAAACCTGTTCCCCATCGAGTCTTAGGTATTCGTGTACCTAATTCCTGATATCAAGCCGTGAAGCTGGTATCGAAACCAAACTTATGGACACACACACTCGAGCTCCCTAGGTAATCGTATACCTAAGCTTTGATACCAAGTCATGGATTTCCAATCCCCGGCGGGTCATTTTTGTACTTTTTTTTTTTTTAACAAAGTGTCTATGAACAAGAACTCCAAACAACAAGACAACACAATGCATCATGTGTCTTTCGCATGCATAGTGCACACACTCGCACTATCGCTACCGGATGCTCCGACGCGCATTGCGCTCCCGTCTGCGCGCTCTGTCAGCGTGACACCACCCAGCCAGCCTCACTCTGTCGCTGAAGACCGAAGGTCGTGGCTCGCGACACCAAACGACCGTCCCTGTCACAACAAGAAATTTTTTGTCGCTACAGACCTTCTTAAGTTCTCTATCGCACTCGTCCCGCCGCCCGTGCAATCCTATCGCGGCGCACACAGCCCAACCCGCCAGCCGCACCCCGGCTTCGACAAGGAACAACCCATCGTGGATACAACACCTGTAGCCCCGTCGCACAAACTTTCTTCAGCCGCGATCGAGGTCTCATTAATGGGCAAGAGCCCATTTTGGGCCTCCTACGTCTAAATTCTTTTTTTTTTTGGTTCAACACACTCTAAAATCAACATAAATTAGCCTTATTATTACAAAGGCCACTGGAACCTGGAAAACTTGCCAAATTATATTTATTATACTAAGACGAGTTTAATTACAACTCTTTGTTCTTTACACAGTACAAAAACTGGGTTTTTCTACCCATAATTTACATAATGCAAAAATGAGGCCTAATCTGGCCTTTTCTTCACTACAGTCCTCTGATGCTGCTCCATCCCTGTGTTCCTCACCTTCGCGCCAAATTTTTATTCCCACAACGGATGAGCAATGCCCAAGAGTTGAATTTTCCTACATGGGTTACTCCCACCTGGGCGCTCTCATTCATGGCACCACACAAACATTCAAGTAAATCATGCATATTCCCCATTAATGTCTACATGGCCCGCCCCATGCCTCGAGTCCTCACCGACTCCTCACACATGCAATTCCGCCATGTATGAAAAATTATTTTCAAAACAAAGATATCGCTTGTCTGGCACAACCCGATATATATTGCCGACATCTGACAAATAATTTGCTGTCAACTCCAAATCATGTCACACCACACCTATTATTCTAAGGTATCCCCGTGCATATGAAATGCAATATTCCATTTCGATACCAATTCATGTTATTATGTCATACATGCATATATTAGCATCATTTACACACAATCAGCATGTTATTCATCATTAGCAATAACACAAAAATAGCACACATGAGCTAATCAACAACTGACAACTCGCCCGCTGTAACTATCCAAACAAACACAGAGCCTTCATCTCCGTGACTCACTCGAAAACAACCCATAATCTCAGTCCGCACCGTCCGAAATGGGCCTCAAACATTTAAGTACTCGTCCCAATATGCGAGATCAAGATACGGGCCATTTCCTACCCAACCATCCCAACTATTCGATGGCTCTAGCCAAAGACTAAACTAAGAGGAGAAAACCCCACCTCTCTGGAGCCATAAAACTCTGACTCGTCTCGCGCGGCTTCAGTAGCGATTTAACTTTCCTCTGCTTCCGCCGTAAACCGCCAATCCGATCGCTTAAATTGAGAGGCGCAGAATTTTCTCAGTGCCTCTCTTCTCCTCTTTCTTTCCCCTCTCCCCAATCCCACCCTGTAGTCCAAGACGGGTCAGTTTTACGTCCTTTCACGCCACATGTCATTACCTTATCAGTTCCCTGATTTCTGTCCACATATCCATCTACTTTGGATTTCCACCTAATCATGCTGATACACATGTCTCCCATGACACCCACTTAAGCCCTTGTCTGACCGGGGTTCACACTCGACACGGCACACTACTTGTTTCTTCATCTCTATACGTGTTATGTCTCCAGACCATCCTCTGTGCCGCGCCTGAAACTGGAAATTTCGACTATCTCTAATTCGACAAATTGACACAGAAATTTACTTGAAGACGATTTCAATCTACAAGCCTCAAGCTGTCATTCGAGACTAAAATTCAATTTACTATTTTACCCTTTCTCGTAAAAATTGAATTTTTCTCGAAGTACACATATTATTACAAATACATGATATAAAGAATAATGTCAAAAAAATTATACCAAAACAAAGAAAAACAACAACGACCATAACTATAAGCATTATAAAATAAAATCGGCTAGTAGAACATTTAGCCGGTGGGGATGGCTCATCACCAAGAGACATGACTGTGGTGGATCCATAGATTAAAGGGTGTGGACTTCACTTATAGGAGGTGCCTTAAAATCTTCAAAACCCATTCAATGTGTCTATGGAAATTCTTGGCAACCTGTTCAATTCATTTGTATCTATGCCAACTCTTCCTGGAAGCATAGCAAGTCAAGCAAGTATTCTTTGGTATTCTTTTTTAAAAGAATATTCTTAAATAAAAATTAATAAATAACATTACACAAAACAAAAACAAATAAAAAAACTCGGAGCCTATATTGTTATGGTTAGAAAACTGTTTTTTATTCTAAAAAATAATGGGAATAAGGAAAACATCAAGAACGGGTTTGGTGCTCTTTTTTGTTGAAAAACATGAAAAACAATAAATTTAGATAATAAGAACAATTTCTAAAAATTATTCTTAAGAACAATTTTAAAACACAGGAACTAAACATACCCTTGTTCAATATCATATAGCGTACTTGTAATGTATCGACCCCGCCTAACCATGTGGGATATTGTCCGCTCGGCCCAAGGGCCCTCACGCTTTAAACGCGTCTACCAGTTGAGAGGGGTTCCTTACTATATACGCGTGAAGCTTCTCCCATCCAATACGACGCGATTGAACACCTACGCGCACAATAACGTCCCGTCAGATCCCACGGACATGGCGCTTAACGGAATGTGTAATCCCACATCGGGTCGGGATCGCAACCCGACACCACTCAGAACGACCCAAACAACCACGTAGATATCATCCAGCTTCGGCCCGCTGGCCTTCACTCGCTTTAAACGTCTACCAGGCCAGCTGTTCCATACTTATATAAGCACTGCGAAGCCCTATCCGATACTGACGCGACATGAAACTATGGAGCCTTTGCAAGTTAGATCCATTCAGTATATAATTATCAACAAGATTCTTAATTTTGATCACTTTTTTCACAATTTAACATGCTATTTATGGTTATCAATTTTAATTCCAAGTTTCAGATGGGCATATCTAAGAAACTGAAGACTCATTTGAGGACTGAAGTTTCCATGAAGTGACCAAAAGTAAAGCCAAGCAATAATGTAACCGATAATTATTTCATGATATCCAGCTATCAACAATTGTAGTCCAGGAAAAGGTAGGGAAATGGGGATTTTGCCCCCCTTTTGACACTCCAGTATCTAAATCCAAATCTACAAAAGAGAAGATAATTAAAAGTAGGAAGTTGAAATAAAGTGCTTTGTGATCCCTACTTTTCAAAAGTAGAAATTAAAGACTTCCATCTTAGATTTTTTTTTTTTTAAATGAAAAAATTATGATAGAAAAGATGGTAGGTGAGATTGATTTTCTTAATATTGATGAGGAAAGTTTCTTGGGTGGGATAAAGGTACTTATTGTTCATCTAATAGTAAATTTTATGTCCATTATGTGATATGGAATGTTTCATGGTTTTACTAATGCTAAATATAAACATATTGTGTCAATAAGCCCAAATTTAATTGGTTTAAAACATTAGGTCAAGCATAAGAAGATGAGGGACCAAATTTCGAAACTTTTTTAAAGTAGATTATTACAATGTTGTAATTCCCATTCACGATATGCATACTATTGACAATTGTAAGTTTAATTATTTGTGGTTGAATAAGTATTACCAATAATAAAGAAAATTAAAAAATTGTTTAAATTCAATAAATAAATTTTATATTATTTAATTTAAAGTTATCAGTTAGAATAAATAATGTAGCAATACTTTCTGTTTAACCCGTCTATAATATATCAATGATATTTTACATGTATTCCATGAATTAAATACTTCACACTAATTTTTAAGAGGAAAGAACAAGGGAAGAATGAGAAAAGGAGAAGAAAAAGAAATTAATGAGTGATAAGGAGCCATTTTCATTAAAACAATGTGCATGGGTCACGGAAAAAAAAAGACATAACTTTATATATAATATATACACCTTGAGAAATTACATTTCATGATTCTTCAAGTCACAGAGGGAAATGGCATAACAAGGTAACTTAGGAAATGGTATGTTACCAAGAAGTTTGTAGGATACTTGTCGCATTGTTGGACGAAATTGTGCATTTGAATGGATGCATTTGAGAGCCAAAAATACCACAAAAACTACATCTTTAGCAACTTGTACATCTTCTGGAAGTGAGAGACACGAATCCAATAGATCCCTTAATAACATTGTATCTTGACATAATGGTGATGATAATGAGATGTAAGTTCTCCGGGATGCTTTCCTATCATTGTCTCTAGTGCCATCACTCCAAAACTATACACATCACATTTTTCAGTTATAACCATCGTGTAGGCAAGTTCTATGATATAACAAAGAAGAAACAAATATTGTTCCCATAATAAAAACAAAGTTTAATTAGTAACTATTGTTCAAGATTTAACTTACATGAATTTTTAGTTGAAGTGCTATCATGTTAATTCAAATTTTTTTAAAGACTTGTCCTCCCAATAAAAATTACTAAACTGTTTTGGACACTTCAACCTAGCTCCATGATTAAAGGACAAGTCAGACAATTTATGCATAATAATGATATCGATTTGAAAATAAATTTAGTTATAAAATTTTATTATACGAAATTATCAAAGAACATATGAAAAGATCTTACTTACCTATACATCACAATAATAATGGAAGTTGTTTAACGTACAAATCAAATCTATTTCTTCAAGTTACTTTTTATTTCTTTACTTTTTTCTTTTTTTTTTTTTTTTATTTATTTTCTATTTTTTGTTTATTTTATTTGGAGAACAAAAATTAGCCATATAAAATTTGAAAAAAAAATTCTTGATATGTGAACTCGTTCATCTATATCTTATATCCTTAATTTGCAACCACTAATGCATTGATATTACATCGTTAATCAATTTTCCAAGGAAACAATATGCTAAAATTTATTAATTATGTTATATTATTATAATTTTCTAAGGAATTTTAAAAACATGAATGATTGATAATTACCATACATAATGAAAAGAATATGCCTTTTATGGCAATCTCTCTTCATTATACTCTTCGAATACAATGAGGATTTGACAACAACAAAATAATAAACACATACCACTAGTATACGAAAACAAGAAAACATATATAACTTCATATAATATATACTCCTTGAGAAATTATATTTCTTGATCCTTCATCTATGAAGCTTAAATGGCATAATAAGGCGACTTAGGAAATGGTATGTTACCAAGAAGTTTCTAGGATACTTGTTGCATTGTTGGACGAGATTCTGGATTTAAATGGATGCATTTGAGGGCCAAAAATATCACAAAAACTACACCTTTAGCAACCTATACATCTTCCGGAAGTGGGAGACGTGAATCCAATATATCCCTTAATATCATATCTTTACACAATGGTGATGATAATGAGGTGATAAGTTCTCCGGGATGCTTTCATATCATTGTCTCTAGTGCCACAACTCCAAAGCTATACACATCACCTTTTTCGGTCACAACCATTGTGTAGGCAAGCTTTGTAACGTACCAATAAGAAACAAATATTGTTCCAATAGAAAAATAATTAGTAACTCTTTATCAATTTTTTTCTAAACCATCAGAGAGGCATAAAAAATCCATAGGTTCATTTTTTTATATATCAATTTTCAAAATTTCAAGACTACAAACAATAACAATTTCAGAAATAATACTCCCGATTAGTGTTCAAACATCAAAGGGTGGTCAAGTGAGATCCAAACAATGAATATATGGGACTCCATGAACTCATTGTTATTTAAGGCGCATTGAGGCGTAAGGTGCACTTGAGACGCAGGCTTATTTAAGTGATGCGCACTCTACATAATATAAATAAAAATTATATATCTCACTAAATATTGTCAATAGTTTTTATCTAATAATAAAATACAATAAAGTAAATAAAATCAAACATAAAAACCAAACATCACTACTGCTTTCCATCATCACAAACATTTCCAAAACAAAATAACAAAGATCATTAGTGTTTCCCAGCATTACAAAAATCTAAATTCCAAAACACAATAAGCAATCGTGGATCTCGCAGATCAAATTTCAAATCATAAAAATCATTATCAATATCAGCAATAGAATCTTTTCTATTTTTAATTATATTTCGATTTTTTCCTATTTTTTACATAATTTTTCTAAAATTTTTACATATTTTTACATAATTTTTGGAATGTTTTCTATTTTTTCATTATTTTTCCTTTTCCTATTTTTTCAAAAATTTTACTCTTATTTTTACATAAATTTTTCGAAATTTATTTTCTATTTTTTTATTAATTTTCAGAATTTTTTCCTATGTACTTTTTTTTAGGAACTTTTCATTATTTGTATTTTTCCTATCTTTACATAATTTTTAAACATTTTACCTATTTTTTTACATAAATTTTCAGAATTTATTTTCTATTTTTTTATTATTAAAAAAAAAACTTATTTTTTACATAATTTATTCTGATTTTTTTTCTATTTTTTAAATTTTTTATTGTTTACATAATTTGTCAGAATGAGAGTTTTGTCATTAAGATGATCGATTTTAAGCTTCTGTATAAGCTTTTCCATTAAGCTTATTAAAATAAGCTAAAATGAGCTTATATGAGGGTCATAAGTTATTTGTATAAGATCTTCCAAACACCTATAATTTTTATTAAAAGTACTTATACGAAAATAAATCAAAATAAGCTTCCTTAAACACAAAAGACCCTCTTAAACCTTCCTTGAAAATATCATTCTTCTAAGTGTTTTGCTGAATTTATACCAAAAAGAAAAGAAAGAAAAAAGAAACTACAACAACTATAAGCATAAGCATTATAAAATAAAATAAATTGGCTTGTAGAACATTTAGCCGGTGGGGATACGCTCATCTCCAAGAGATGACAATGGTGGGATCCATAGAGGCAAGCATGCCTAAAATACTAATATAAGTAAAATACTAAGTAACATTTAGGGAAATTTAATCACCAAATATTTTAATCTAAAATACTAATGTAAGACCCGAGAAAATTCCAATTTTTGGAAAAAGGGTAAAATTGTAATTTCGGTAAAAATCAGAAATTTTTCTAGATCTCAGATGATGAAATGAACTTCACAGTTGAAATCGTCTCACGAAATCTAGCTACCACGTCGAATTTATACGAATTCCGAGGCAATCGGAATTTACACGTTTTTCGAGGCATCGAGTACTCCGTGTCAGAACGACATGTGTGATGTGACAAAGTCACCTATAACATGTACTCTGCGGATACATGTTGCAAGATTAGAGAGATGATGGAAATGGACGACCCAGATAGGCGCCAAGTGTCAAAAAATCCAAGAGAAGGACATGATGAGGAATTATTCGAATGTTAATGATAATAGGACAAAACATGAATAGTTGTCTTCTCAAAAATAAAAAGGCAAAAACGTGCAGGATTAAGAAAACGTGATGCAGTAGGCTGGAAATCATTTTTTTAGAGAGAGAGGGAGTGGCTTCTCTCAAGGATTCCGGCCGATCGGACCATCGGTTTTCGACGGAACAAGAAGGAAAGTTGGTCTACGCGCCGAGGACTACGCGTGGACACCGATTTGCTAGAGTTCCGACAACTCCAAGAGGTAGAGAGATATTTTCCTACTTGCGTTATTCTTGGCTAAGAGCCGTGTAAATCGCTATAACGCTCGATACTTGTTTTAGCCGCTAACTCGCTTTCAAAACTTTGAACCGAGTAGAAAATTCCTATATGTGCGGTCATGAACAAGAATCCGAGGGTTTCACTGCTCGCGGAATAGTGACACGTGAATATTGCGGTGAATTTTTATGTGTCGGGAAGTGGATTCAAAAATGAATTGCTTGTGTTTATTAATTGTTTTATGTGAGCCAATTTTGGTGTAATTGGTTGAGAATTTACATAACATGTTTTATGTGATTTAATTATGTTAATATATATGCATGTGAATATATTAGCATAAATGTGTTGGAATTGACATCATGCATTCCATATGCACCGGGGTAACCTAGAAATTAGGTGTGAGTGCATGACATGAAAGCAAAGAAAAACGAACATGGTTGCGAAAGGAATTTCAATATATGATTTTCCGGAGAATTGTGTTGAGAGATGGTCCAACAATTACACGTCGGAGGAGCCCATGAATTGTTTAGGAAGGTTCTCCAACACATTAGCCTCGAAGGGTAGTCCAATACTTTTACCGAAGTTCGGTAGTGTGTTTTCGAGAACAACAAGTTTTGTTTTGAAAATGGTGTTTTCTCATACATGGCTTAGGCAAGTGTGAGAGAGTCAGTGAGGACTCGAGACATGGGATTGGGCATGTAGACATTCGTGTAGGTTCATGAAATTGCTTGAATGTGATTTGTTTGTCATGCATGTGCACTTAGGTGGGGAGTAACCCATGTAAGAAATTATCTCTACTGGGCTTTCACACCGTCGGTGAATATTATTTCGCAAAGACAAGTGAGCGATTTGGGAAGACGACTCATTTTAGAGGCCGATTTGGTTAAACCCGGCCGCGTTTTGATGTTTTGGTATAACATGTATTAGAATGTTGTAAAATTTTAATGTGTTTGTATTAAGAGTAATGCGTTAACTCTTGAACCATGTAAGATAGTTGGTTGGATATTTTGATGAGTATTGGTGTATGGGCCCAAGTGGCCATTATTTTACTCGCATATGGACCCTGTGTGGTCATTGTAAACTTGTTGGGATAGGTTTGTACCTTGGGTAGAGCTCCCCGTACAAAGGAGACTCTGCCCAATTTTCGTGAGTAGTGTCGGGTTACCCGACATTCACGAGTATTCCACGGGTTGACGGGTTGTCAACGGACCCCCAAGTTTTGGGGCGTCACAGCATGGTATCAGAGCTTAGGTATACGAGTACCTAGGGCTTGGGGGACTTGGGCTTAGGCCACGGTCTTAGAGTGTAGAGCTTAGGTAAATGAAAACCTAGGGATTGAGGGACTTGGGCTTAGGCCATGGTCATAAGGTGTAGAATATCATAGCTTGGTATAGCTCGATGTGGGATACTAGAGTATAGCTTACTATTGGTAAGTTAGATATGTGGTTGCCTAGGAAATCATGGGACAGGAATAGAACACTGCAGGCTTGGTGTTTGATGTGTGATGGTGTGTATAACATGAGTTGTATGTTATGTGATAGTGTGATCATGTGTGAATTCAGATTGTATATAGAAGTTTGGTGAATAGCATAGGAAAGATGTTGAACACTACGGTCGAGAAAATGTAACCTTAGGTGTTCGAGAATTTTTGGGCAGAATGGTCCTGAAAATTCTGGACAGTAGCTCCAGTTTTGAGCATGAGCATATCGGTTTTGTGAAATTCTGGAAATTTTTTCCAGTTTTTGCACAAGAAAAGGGTCAAAATGAAACTCTTAAAAATAAAAAAAATAAAAAAATAAATAAAAATTTTAGTTATATGAATTGCAAGGGTTCAGGCTACTGCATTTCAGAGTGGCAAGGAGGCACTGAGGATTGGAAAAAATCAAATCAAATCAAATCAAATAAAATCAAATAAAATCAAATGAAATAAAATATTTAAAAAAAATATGAAATTTTCTAAAATAAAATTTTTGTTGTTGAATTTGATTTGATATATTGAATTATCGTCTTGCATTTCCTATGAATGCAAACGACAATGCGGCGAAATATTTTTGTATATGAATAGTGTCTCGTATCGTGTTTACGCCTTAGAGATACCGCATTGAAATTTTAACTTGTCATTTGACATGTAGACGGGCTAGTCGAGGGTGAGGACGTAGGGATCGTCCACGAGGTATTGGTCAGCAATCGTCGGCTTTTTGACCAAACAGCCTTTGTCGAGGTCAGATTGCGTAAAGCCGGCCATATCGCACGTGCATGTGCAATAGTGAGCCAGAAGGTCAAACGACCACCGCTTAGAAGTACATTGTCCTCCAATGGTTAGAGGAGGAGTGGACTCTAGGGTCATGACGACTATGACCACAGAGGGGGAAGTAGATGTTATGCGAGGCATTCAGGATATGGGGCTGGTATTAAGAGGAAGGGAGATCAACCTTCTTCTAGTTCGAAGAGCAGCTGCAAGGCTTCAGTTCGCATGATCCAGTCCCTATCCGCCGTGGACGAGCTAGGGTTGCCTGTCAGGCTGGGCATATGGTGTGCTACCATTGCTAGCAAATGACATGAGACGGATTGCCTCAGAGACAGTGGGATCCTGTGGATTTTGAGAGACAAAGATGTCCCATTAGCCATAGGACAGGAGAGGGTGCAATTCATTCCACCACACCCTAATATGGGTTAGAGGAACCAAGACGGGCTCCAAGGTGCCACACTGTAACCTAGTACTTCTCGCAGACGGCCACATGTGCCAGACCGTGCCGCAGTGCTCCAGGGTCGAGCACAGGTTTTCAGCCGAGAGTTCGGTCAGCCGGGCGATGACGTGATACCATCAAGCCACAAACTGGGCATATGAGGTATGATTGTCCTAGGAGGCGAGGGCTCCACGCACGCAGGTCGAGCATGCAGCAACCGGGATATGCAGTGGCACGCTTATACCTGCAATTATTTTTGCATCATGTTCATCATTGTTGCACCGCGTGCGATAGGTTTGGGAATAGAGGTTGAGTCCTTTAGAGAGATGATGGGAAATTCTTCCCTAGGATGTGGCAGAGAGTTTTCTGTCAGATGTGCGAGATCGTGGAGTTAGGGATCTCAAGATTTTGCTCAAGGTGGACCATAGGGGTGGTGTATTATGCCGGGTAAGCCGATGTCATCCTTGAGATGGATGAGTTTACCGCCATCAGTTGTTTCAGAATTGGGACCTTAGCCTAAGCTTGTCATACCCGACACGGTCTCGAGTTGGGTGAGGTTACATATGCACGTGGTCGATGCGTGTGCGTGGAATTTAGGGACGAAATTTTAAGGAGGGGAGAATGTAAGACCCGAGATTCCAATTTTCAAAAAGGGCAAAATCGTAATTCTCGTAAAATCCCAAATTTTCTAGATCTCGGATGATAAAACGAACTTTTACCATTGAACGCTCGAAATCTAGCTACCACGTCGACTTTGTAGAATTCGAGACACCCGAATTTGCACGCTTTAAAGCACCGAAAGATTTAAAAAGTCAGAAACGACATGTGATGTGACAAAAGTCACCTATAACATGTACTCTTGTGACACATGTTGCAAGATTAGAGAGGTGATGGAAATGGACGGCCTAGATAGTGCCAAGTGTCAAAAATCCAAGAGAAGGGACATGATGAGAATTATTTGGAATGTTAATGATAATAGGACAAAACATGAATAGTTGTCTTCTCAAAATTGAAAAGGCAAAAACGTGCAGGATGAAGAAAATGTGATGCAGTAGGCTGGAAATCATTTTTTTAGAGAGAGAGGGAGTGGCTTCTCTCTAGATTCCTACGATCTGTGACAATGGCTGACTAACAAGAAGGAAAGTTGCTTTACGTGGCGAGGACTACGCTATGGACACCTATTCGTAGAGTCTGGCTAACCCAAGAGGTAGAGATCTTCCTACTTATACTTGGCTAAGAGCCATGTAAATGGTTAGGAATGTTCCAGGTTTGTTTTAGCTGTGAAACTCCTGGCCTCAAAGCTTCGGGAACCGAGGAGAAAATTCCTATTTGTGTGGTCGTGAACAGTAACCCGAGGGTTTCACTGTTCATGTGAATAGTGACACGTGAATATTTTTGTGTGAATTTTTATGTGTTGAGTGATTCAAAATGAATTGCTTGTGTTTGTTAATTAGCCTATGTGAGCTAATTTTGGTGTAATTGGTTGAGAATTTACATAACATGTTTTATGTGATTTAATTATGTTAATATATATGCATGTGAATATATTAGCATGAATGTGTTGGAATTGACATCATGCATGCCATATGCACTGGGGTAACCTAGAAATTAGGTGTGAGTGCATGATATGAAAATTGAAAGAAAAACGAACATGGTTGCGAAAGGAATTTCAATGGATGATTTTCTGGAGAATCAGAATGAGATGGTCCAACAATTACACGTCGGAGGAGCCTATGAATTGTTTAGGAAGGTTCTCCAACACATTAGCCTCGGAGGGTAGTCCAATACTTTTACCGAAATTTGGTAGTGTGTTTTCGAGAACAACAAGTTTTGTTTTGAAAACGGTGTTTTCTCATACATGGCTTAGGCAAGTGTGAGGGAGTCGGTGAGGACTCGAGACATGAGATTGGGCGTGTAGACATTCGAGTAGGTTCATGAAATTGCTTAAATGTGATTTGTTTGCCATGCATGTGCACTTAGGTGGGGAGTAACCCATGTAAGAAATTATCTCTACTGGGCTTTGCTCACCCTGTCGAGGGAATATTTTCTCGTGCATGTGTGGAGAGAGACGTAGAAGACTACCATTTCTCTAGAGGCCGATTTGAAGAAAGCTCTGGCCAGTATTTGATATTTTTGGTATAACATGTATTAGAATGTTGTAAAATTTTAATATGTGTTTGTATTAAGAGTAATGCATTAACTCGCCATGCAAGATAGTTGGCTGATATTTGATGAGACAGATGGGGCCCAAGTGGGCCATTATTTTACTTTCGCATGTGGACCTTGTGTGGTCATTGTAAACTTGTTGGGATTGTGTTTGTACCTTGCAGAGCCCCGTACAAAGCTGAGACTCCTACTCCGATTCATGAGAGATTACCGGGTTACTCGACATTCACGGAAGATTGGCTGGTCGACGGCCATTAACTGGACCCCGGGGTTTTGGGGCTAGCCACAACTAAGACCTTTGGGGCTAGGCGCTAGCATTTTTATTTTCTTCTTTATAGACATGTCGATAAATTATAAATATTTAAATCTTGAGATAACTTCCAAATACCTTCCATTAATAATAAAATAGAATTAGGGTTATTAATCTTCTTATTGTAGCAATCTATAATTATTTTTGAGTCACCTTCAATCTCTAAATCCAAAAAACCTTTATTCTTAACAACAAAATCCCCTCTTAAAGCCAAACATTCAACACACACTATGATTTGCCAATATGTCTATATGCAACCATTTTTATAATACCATTAGAGTATCTAATTAAATTACCCAATCGATAGCACTATTATTTTGAACCCTTGATCCATCAAAGTTTAATTTTTTTAACATCCATCAAAGTTTAATTTGAATCTAGCAAAGGGAATCCATCAAATCCATTTTTCAACCCGTCGATTAATTTTCTAAATAAACTCAAAATATGTTATATTTGTTATGTTATACCGTTATGATTTTCTAAAGAAAAATTAAAAAAACATGAATTATTGATAATTACCTAACATAATGAAAATAATATGCCTTTTGTGATAATCTCTCTTTTTATTATAGTTTTCACATACAATAAAGATTTGACAACAACAAAATAACAAGCCATACTGGTATTATGAAAACAAGAAGGCATAACTTATATTATGTACACCTTGAGAAATTATATTTCTTGATCCTTCAATTCACGGAGGGAAATGGCATAATAAGGCGCCTTAGGAAATGGTATGTTACCAAGAAGTTTGTATGATACATATTGCATTGTTGGACGAGATTGTGGATATGAATGAATGCATTTGAGAGCCAAAAATACCACAAAAACTACATCTCTCGCAACTTGTACATCTTCTGGAAGTGAGAGACGTTAATCCAATATATCCCTTAACATTATATCTTGACACAACAGTGATGATAATGAGGTGATAAGTTCTTCGGTATGCTTTCCCATCATTGTCTCTAGTGCCACCACTCCAAAGCTATACACATCACACTTTTCAGTCACAACCATGGTGTAGGCAAGCTCTATAATGTACTAGATAAGAAACAAATATTGTTCCCATAAAATAAACAAAGTTCAATTAGTAACTGTTGATCAAGATTTAACTAACATGTATTTTTAGTTAAGTAGATATAATTCTAATTCAATTTTTTTTACTGACTTGTCTTCCCAATAGAAATTACTAAAATGTTACTCTTCAAGCTTCCTATTAAAGGACAAGTAAGTCAACTTATGCATAATAAAGACGTAAATTGAGGTAATAAATTTAATTATAAAATATTATTATACAAATTATCAATGAACACATAAAAAGATTAATTTCACTATAAACTACACAATAAGGGAATTTGGTTTAACATACAAATCAAGTCTACATCTTCAAGTAAGTTATTCATTATATTTATGAATAGGAAAAGTTGAGGACATAGTCAAACCAATTTCTTAGAAGATCTAAAAATCTATAATAAAAAAAAAATAAAGATGGTAAGAAATATGAATATCTTCTAAAAAACTTTTCTTTTATTTTCCATGTATTTCTTAAACATATAAAGAGCCAAGAAATATTTGTGTAATTGATGAGAAATATATTTACAAGCATCTCTAACACTGATATTCTCATTCCTTTTCTTTCTATAACGTACATGATAAAAATATTTAAGAGTTTCTATAATATGATTGTTGTAAGTTAATTTGTTTTTAGCTTCTATTACAATTTTTGTCTCTGAAAACCTCAGTCTTCTCTTATTCACCAATTCTTAGAACAATGATATGTATGTAGATTAAGTTAGAAAATTTAATAAGGGATGAATTCACTTACCAAGTGCGATATAGCCATAGGTTTCCGCAACAAGGGTTCGATTAGACGAATCTGGATCCAATAATCTTGCTGTACCAAAATCTGATACAAAACCCTCAAGCTCTAAATTCAAGAGAATGTTATTTCTTGATATGTCCCGATGAATGATTGGGGGAGTACAATCATGATGCATGTAGGATAAGGCATGGGCAATATTTTTAACAATGTTCACCCTCTTACTCTAATCCAATCCGCAACAAATTCTCGCCTTCATATCAAGCCAACATACAAAACAAGCTTCCCCTTTCCATGTATTATTGTTATGTAGACAATAACCATGAAGTTTCACAATGTTTCGATGTCGGATTTGTTCTAACATCTGTACTTCATTCTTAAAACTTGTCAAGTATGCGGGTTCCTCTATTTTTGATCCATGAAGTTTCTTCATGGCAACCACTTTTTCGGTGGGCAGTTGTGCTCTATAAACACTACCATATCCTCCAACACCGATGCAATATCTGATATCAAAATCCTCTGTTGCCGATATGATGTCTTCAAATGCAAGTTTCCCATCAAAGTTCCATATGAAAAACAAATCTCCATTTTTTTTGGCTGCCGTTGAGTTTGCAAGTTGAATTTTTCTTTTCTTCCACAAACAGGCAAAAACATACCCCAGTATTATACAGGCTACAAAAACCAAGGTGAGGACCAAAGGGATAAGACGGAGTGCAATATTTTTGTGTCCTCTTTTGCAAAGGGAATTGGTATAAGCCTTAAAATGATCATTGTAGGATAAATCAATTGTCGAGTTACAGAATTGTGGTGATAAAAGGGCGTGGACCTCGCCTCGATGTAATTATCGAGAGACCTAAACTTTAATCTCTTCAAATTTTTAGTTGGAAGGTATCTTCACCGATAAAAATTATTATCAAGGTTTAAATAGATTAGATCTTTCATACCCAATTTCTGGAGGAATGGATCCATTGATTTGATTCCTACTGAGGTTCAATGAAGTTAACCCAGTGAGACAACCTAAGGATGAAGGGATGGAACCTGTAAGGTTATTGGAAGAGAGGTTAAGGGAGTTGAGCTCTCTAAGAGTACCTATTTGATGTGGAATGCTATTAGTTAATTGATTATGAGAAACATCAAGATAGGTGAGTTTAGTAAGACTATCTATTTGGTGTGGGATGCTACCAGACAGTTTATTACCATCAAGATTAAGATAGGGTGAGTTTAAGAAGACTACCTATTTGGTGTGGGATACACAGATAGTTTATTATCAGCAAGATTAAGATAGGTGAGTCTAGTAAGACTACCTATTTGGTCTGAGAGGTTATTAAAAGAAAGATCAAGATAGGTGAGAGTAGTAAGAGTACCTATTTGGTGATCAGAAATGGCACCCATAACTTCAACTCCAGAAAGGATGAGAAAATGGAGGCTGGGAAGTGAAGAAAGATTTAATCTACTAAATTGATCATACACGGATACACTGTAAGTTTCTACTAGTCTTATCCCATTGACATGTCCGGCCTCATTACAAGTTATGCCCCACCAACTGCAATGGTTAGGGTAGCCGGGCTCGACCACACATCCACCAACTGAGTCAGGCAGCAGAGCTGTACCTCACCCACAACCCGCGATGAATTAGTTGAAGTGAAGAATAAAGAAGAAGATGATGATGAGTCACTAACAACAGCACTACTAGTACACAAGATACCATACACTCATCCATTTTAAACAATATTTGATATTTGTCTCTCACTTCATACATCCATTCACCATTGCTGTCTAACTTTATACTGTGACATTGGTGTCTAATACTAATATCCTTCCTGGAAGCATAGCGAGTCAACTAAGTCTTATTCCGTTTTTTTTTTCCGAAAAAATAAATTAAAAATAAATCACTTTAATGATATATGATATATATATATATATATATATATATATATACACACTATAATATCCTAAACCATATGGTATGTGTACAGACTTATAAGTCAATATTTTTGGATTTATCTTCAAAATTTCAAGGAACCTATTACTTTTATTAATGTTAAGACCTCAACCAACCCACCTACATATTCAGTGATCATGATTATTTATGTTTTCAGTCCATTTAATTGTTTAATAATATATTAGAGTTCAAAAAAGTGCCGAGGATCTCTCGGTTTGTCTATATCCATTTGTTTGTAACAATTTTGGTTTGCCCTTCCATGTATCTCAATTATCGATGAGAAATTTAGGATAGACAACAAATTAAGATTGAGTGAATATTTGGATCCACTGAAGAAGGTATAGAGAGTAGTATGAATGGAGGTTAGTTTGGGAAGTGGCGTAGGTCAACTCGGGTCAATAAAGATTCAGACAAGAAGGGATGATTATTAGGTGGGTCAAATAAATTATAAATGATATATCTACGAATTTTCTAAACCCGTGTGGCACATGTAGAAACTTTATTGGTCAATTTGTTGGATATATCTTCAAAATTTCAAAGTAACGTGTTACTTACATTCAACCTTTTAATGATAACATCTTTCATTGCCATAGGTTTACCTTTCCACAGACTAAAAAGAAAAAGTACCCAATTTGCTGGAATTAAGCAATAAGTAGGAAATTTAGGAACGTTTTATAAGCTTACTAATGATAAATGTAAAACATATTGTAAATCATGCGAGAAATTGTTTTACACGATATGCACGTTCCTTGACAATTGTAGGTCCTGTTGTTGTGGTTGAAGAATATTATCATTATTAATAAAGAAAAGTAAAAAATTATTTAAGTTCAATAAATGATTTTTATATAATATTTTAAAGCCACCAGTTAGAGTAATTATTGGGTTGCTAGCATTAATGCAGCAATATTTCTTAGAATCATAGCAAAGTTTAAAATATTTGTTTTACACGTATATTATATCAAAATGACCTGTTATGCATTCCATGAATTAAGTACTTGAAGTTGATGCCTTTAATAATTTTTTGAGAGTGAAAGGAGAACAAGGCTGGAAGAGAAAGGGAGAAGAAGTAAAATCTTATTCTCAGTTAAGGATGTTTGGGAATTTTTTTATTGATACCATATGAATACATTCTTAGTCTATCATAATAGTGAGAGGAAAAAAAAATCCTATAAAAGTTCAATTAAAAAAAATTTGACAAACGGTTCTTTTAAATAACTAACATGCAAATAGAATTTATATACATAACAATATCCGAAAATTTGATCCAAATTATTCATCAACCAAAATTAATTTCTTCCAGAATTTTTTCAAATATCTTTTTCAAAATATTCATGAACTTGTTTTTATAATTTTTATGCATGCATTTTTCTTATCAATGTCAAAGACACAGAAAAATTGTTGGTCAATATTTCTTTTTGATTTGAACCTTTTAGTATTCCAAATAGTGTGTTATTTACTCTTAATAATGCATGTAAGACTTTTAGTCATCATACAAATTTCCATCTAAGATAATTTGTTAGTAAATATTTCTCTGTAGGACCTTTTTAGATTCCAAATAACGTATTATTTACTCTAAATAATGTAAGACTTCTAGCTATGATCACTTAAATTTCCAAATGTACATTAAGAGCTTTTGAAGTAAAATTATAAAGTAGTATAAGCCACAAAAGATCCCTAAACCTTCCTTGAGAATATCATTCTTCTCCATTATGTATTTATAGTCATTATAATTGCTAAAGGAAAGTAACAAAATCCATAGGTTGTATTTGATTTGAGGAAATTTGAGAGAAATAAAAAGCAAGAAAATAGAGA